>OMOW01101625.1:0-13311 GCA_900312555.1 Lamprogrammus exutus
ATTTAAAGCAGCATGAAAGGAAGATAGGGCTAAAAAAAAAAATTCTATAGATAGAAAGAGGGTAAAGTGAAGTTAAGCTCACACAAATCCTGATTTCCTCACAACCTCCATTCAGGCTGACATATATTGTACAGACCATGTCTCTGCATACCTATAAGATAAGATAAGATAAGATAAGATAAGATAAGATAAGATAAGATAAGATAAGATAAGATAAGATAAGATAAGATAAGATAAGATAAGATAAGATAAGATAAGATAACATAACATAACATAACATAACATAACATAACATAACATAACATAACATAACATAACATAACAGAGAACAGAGAAATTGTATGAGGGAAAGTTCACTCTGAGGTCATTGTCTACAAGGTCAATTAAACTAAGCCTTTAACTGAGATGCAGTGTAAGGAATAAATAGCAAAAGCCGGAAACATATTTCTAATTTGTAATAGTAACTATTCAGCATCAGACAAATGTCTCATATGTAAATGGCTTAAGTGTAATTCCTTATAAAGAAAAGGGTATGCCTTTTATTGGCTACAATTGCTGCAACTGTAGTTATGATCAGAAAGGATGTTAATAAAAAATAAATTGATGACATCCTCAGGGAAACATATCAGCTTTTAGTAATGACAATAATTTATAAATACAACTATCTACCCAGTATTAAGTTCCTTGTCTCCACGATAAGACGATAACGCAATGCATATGTATATTTTTGGATTTTGCGGTTGTTCCGCAATCCAGATGTGCGGTGCGCCTCCACTACGCCCCCGCGTAGCGACGTGAGCACGCAAAGGCTCACCGAGAAAAATGCATCAAGTCAGACATAGAAAACAAGGAAATAAACAGGAAACGAAACTACAAAATAAAAGCACACATCTGTCGCAACAAAATACATTATGTAGTCAATTATATTGAATATTTTGATCAGCACTTAATAGATAAGATTAATTGAAATGAAGAAAGACAAGAGAAAGTCAGAAAAAATATTGTGAAACGCTGCCCCCTCCCTTTCAAAATATAGATAAAATATTTGATTGTCATAATCTAATTTTGATCCCTCGAATTGGCAGAGATGGCAAACACAAATGTAATGTCTCAAGCCAAAATTAGTCGTACAGTCTACTAAAATCTATTGAACTGTATTTTGCATTTCAGCTTTTAAGAGTTAAATAAAAGTTAAATTCAATAAAAAGTAAAATAGTAATAAGACTCTGGGGGGGTTCAATTAATCTTTGTTTTGTTATACTGAGCCGGAAGTGTGCGTCCTTGTTTCCTATAACTTGACACTGACCATTGAAGGAATACGGAGCAGAAGAGCGAAACATGGCGACTTCGAACAATCCTCGGAAATTCAGCGAAAAAATCGCTTTACATAACCAGAAGCAGGCAGAGGAAACAGCGGCATTTGAAGAAGTGATGAAGGACTTGAGCATTACCCGGGCGGCGAGGGTAACAAACACGCTTCTTGTTGTTTTTCTCCGACATTTTAACCGTTTGTTCTCTGTGAGCTGTCAAATATGCATTGGTGTGTGTGTACGCAGAATAGGTAAACAATAACAAACGACGCCTTCTCCCAGCTGCTGCTTTTCTCTCCCACCAATGACAACGACAAAACTGTCTCTATATATCTTAACGTAGAGTGTATACCGTAGACACGGTTTGGTAAACACATTTATCCGAAAAACTTGGACAATTTGTTGTCCCACGCAAGTGCAAAGCAGAGGGGCGTGCATGCGTATTTGACAGCGCGCGTGTAAATGCGGCCATAATTTTGATCTTCGGTTCATCGATGTCTGTTATCTTTGTAATATTGATACATACCCGTGTGCGTGTGTGGAGACAGGCTGTGTTTGTGGTTATGTTGCTATGTGTGTAAACTTGTCTGACAGCCACTTAGGCCTGTACTGCAATATGACTGGCAAGTACAGCAGAGATGAAGGCCAGCAAATTGTGGCGAATAAAAGCCTCATACCGTACATCACAGGACTTCGAAATGCATCTTATGGAGGCTGCTGTGCCCAATGGACGCAGACAGATATAGTTTTAAGTATTTTATGTTATTCTTTGCAGTTTTACGTGTCACTGATTTGAATTTCAATTTCCATATAAAAAGCTGTTCTGTAAAAAAACACACATTTGCTAGACAAGACAGTAAAATCTTGCTTGTGAGTCTTGATATTAGTGCCAAGCTTGTAAAGAACAAACATGTTGCAAACTCACTGCAAAATCTGCTTATTGTCAATTCATTGTATCTGTTATTGAGTTGTGTAAGTCTGGTTTTCTTCCAACTTCTGTCATTGTATTGAGTTTATTTCAACCTGTTTCCTATAAAATCAGCCTTTTCAGGAATTTATATAAATGAGTGTCAGAATCTGGAAACATAATAAGAGAGATTACTACACCAGAAATAAGAAAAATTACAATTAATTGTGATTTGATCCATTTTTTATTTGTCACATTCTTTGTTTAAAAAAAATCTAGAGATCTTTTGAGTCTAGAAAAGTGGTTAAAAAAAATTGGACAATGGGACAGTCTTGGTCTTTTGTCAGGTCTCTGGCGTTGCGAAGAGGTCACTGCCAGAGGATCTTAGATGACATGTAGACTCAAACAACCTAAAGGTGTGAGGTCATACAAGAATAATGATATTGTAAAGTCTAAATCATGTAGCCTTTTATTTATTCATAGTGGTTTGGTGGCTAACACTGTCACCTCTCAGTAAGAAGGTCTTCGGTTCAAATTCACATGAGATTCCTGGGTTGGAATACGACTTTCCATGTTGTGTTTGCATGTTCTCCCCTGTGTGTCCAAAGACATGCAGGTTATATTAATTGGAAACTCTAAATTGCACGTAGATGCGACTGTGTGTGTTAGCTAGTAGGCTGGAGACTTGTCCAGGGTGAACCCTGCCTTTCGCCTAGTGACCACTGGGGTAGCTTCCAGCCCCCCACGACTGTGTGCACGATAGGTGGCTGTTGAGAGTGGATAGATGGGTTAAATGACAGCATGAGTGACAGCAAGGTGTCAGAACCACGACAAGTTACTCTTGTGTCTTTAAACTGCTGACTGCTGAGCCAAAATGAAGAAGGGCAGGCAGCTCTTCACATTTGCTAATGTCACTTTATAAATCTCTATGATGATAAGTCAACGAAGTGTCTCAGCACTATCATGATATGTGAACCAGTGTGGTTTGTAGACAACTTATTTTCACCACAAAGGAGGCCCATGTTTCTGTTTCTTGTTGTCCATCATAAGAATGCACATAAATGTTTCTCATGAGTAAAGATTGACTCTGAGACTGCTGCCTTTCTCTCCCATTTTGCCTCTCTTCTCTTCTCTCTATCTAGTTTCTCTCTCTGTCTTTTTACCTGCATTCCTGTGGTTGAAGGGATTTGTTTTGGCTTCTTGTTGATCTGAAAATGGTATAATGTGTGATCCTTTTCCATGAGAATAAGTCTGAATCTGTTTAAAGAAATTAACTCTGAGATTGGAGCCCTATCAAAATACACCAGTGATGCAGGCTCAGTAATTGTTATTGTTAGATTTTATGCCCAGCCAACAGTGAAGGGTGGGCTTGCATGAGAAAATGTAATTGACCAGTCATGGTTTGCCTAATGGGAAATGGAACTCAAGGCCATTTTGACATAAACACTATCATATGGCATAGGGGAGTTTGTTTTTGTACATCAGTTACTATGTTGCTGAATTTTCTCAGATTACTTTAAGTTAGCTATAAAAGCTTATTAAACTGTGTAAAGTGTAAATTCAGCAGCCTGCATCAACAATTTCAAGAACAAGTTTGTTGTTTACCTTAGTAAAATTTGATGTGTCCTTTGTTAAATTTTAAAAGCAGCTGATCTCTTAAATTTTGGCAGCTCAAACAGATGGTTAATGATGAAAACAACAATCAGCATGGTGGTTCCAGTGTCGCTGTGTGCAACATCACACGATTATAAGTGCATATAAGGGATTGGGGTGGGATTAGCGTAAATATGTGTAAATGTAATGTATATAAATGTAAATGTTAATAACCAATGCATTTTGCCCGGTCCTTTAGTTGTAATTAATATAATGGATGCATTTATGTCTTTTGTAACATTTGCATAATTTACTCTTTCCTTGTGTCATTGTGCTTTTAGTTACAGTTACAGAAGACTCAGTATTTGCAGCTGGGTCAGAACCGTGGGCAGTACTATGGAGGATCTTTGCCAAACGTTAATCAGATTGGAAACAGCACTGTGGATATGACTTTTCAGGTGAGGGTTAAATTATGTATGGCCACGTTGTTTGCTCTGACTACATTTATCATCAGCTGCATTCATTTGAGCTAAGTCACACAAGGCCAACGTGCAGTGTTTATGTATTTTGTTGGCTGCTGCCCATTGTCATGATCCTGTGGTTATGATCTGGCTGGCTGGTGGGTTAGAACTAGTTCAGTACCCACCCTGTTCACCTCATCTGCTCCATCAGACTTTCACCTGTTCCCAAACATGAAAAAGGCTTTAGCTGGAACCGGTTTGCCTTAGATGATATCAGCTGTAGAAGAAGCACTTCTATGAAATGGGGATTAATTCCCTTCAGATTCCTCTGAATGTTTTCAGAGATTAGGGTGAAAAATAAATAACTGCAACATAGTTTTAAGCATTCGGTGCATAGTTCAGAATTTATCAATCAACCCTTGTGCTATACTGGTCAGTTTACTCAAGACAGAATTTGCTTTTCTTCTGTACACAGAGTAGTTTTTTCCCTCTTGGTTTAATTTCAGGGGAATTTCGTGTCTTTCATGTTTTTTCTAGCAAATAAACATTGAATTTGTACCACTAAGATTTGTTTAAAAGTAAGCATTTGCAGCTGTGTCATATAAATAAATGTCACTTTTGCTTATCTTTATAGCCATATGATAAAATGATTACTTACAATAGTGATTCAACCTGCATCCAGTTTAGAAAAATGTTTCCACGTGCTGTTGTAAACACCATGAAGAAGATTCATTTTCCTGGGTTAAATCGCCACTGCACAGGATGTGTGAGCTTTGTTTATAATACATAAAAGAAAGTAGAATAAATGAAGGTGCTTTTGTCATTACAATAAGTGGGCCCAAAGTCTCCTTCACAGAGGTCGACAGAAAATTACATTGCATTGTACCTAACACCGTTCTAAAATAGTCAGTTGGTACAGTGACATACAAGTTTAAACATTGATTATACTCAGATTAAGGCAATAAATCGTTTTTTAGTTTCAAAGTCATGTAACCACCATCACGTGATTGAAATCAACAAAAACTGGACTAAGCTTACTCAGAGTAACAGACCTAGATTATGTGGATGTGATCGATTTATTCAGGCATGTAAACATCATACACCTCCGCACGTATTCCATCAATGGGAGGACTTGACTCATACTCACACTGAAGCGAAAAGCAAAAATGTAGTGTTTGTAATATAGAAGAAAAGAAGTCAAATTTTTGGCCCCTAGGGGCAGAAAGACAAACAAACTCAAAGCAACTTGAGAATCCCACTGTTTTTTTGTGCACTACACGAATGAGAGTCCAATATCCAATATTTGTTCTCTATTTAGCTCTATTTTGGTCCATCAACTCCTAAAATATCTGGGTCTTCAGCATTCATTGCTTTACTCTGGCTCCAGTATTGTTTTGGCATTAGATTACGATTAGTCTTAGCTTGTTTCCCCCCCCCTCTTTTATATAGGAAGTTGGTGAGATCTATGAGACTCAACCAGTCCACGTGAGGGCTGAATAACCAAAAGAGATAAAGGCTAAAAGCTGCCCTGATCTGTAGAGCTGTGTGTTAATGCTCAGTTATTTGATTCATACATTGAATAGGGGACAAAACAAGGTTATTCAGTCAAAATGATAAATGTTATTTTAAAGATTGTGGAGAAGGATCTGCTACAGTTTTGTTGTTTTTATATCAATGCCTGAAAATGTCAAGAAAAGAAATTCTGTTTTGTTTGCATGTCATTTTTAAGCTGATTAGAAAACCACTTTAACAAATTAATCAAATGAAATAAAACCAGCAATACAATCAGTGATTATAATTTATTCTGTCTTCATTGTTAGAATTCAGGGCTGGACACGAGTAGGACGACGCGGCACCACGGCTTGGTGGACAGAGTGTACCGGGACAGGAACCGCATCACGTCACCCCACCAGAAACCCTTGTCTGTTGACAAACATGGACGCCAGATATCCTTTAAATGCTGTCTGTTCCATTTCACGCCACACAAAAGAATGTTGTAGCTCATTTGCGATGGGCCAGTGAACATTCTGATGTTTCTTATAAAATGCTTCTCTTCCACATTTAAGCCGGGTGCAATTGTTGGCACGGGCGGATGCGGTTGGCTCTGAAATGGACCGTAGTGTCTCCAGGCATTCATGGATTTTGTGCTTTCATGACAACTGCTCATGACAACCACACACCTCGATGTCAGGCCTCCCAAACCCTCCCAAACAGGAAAGAGGAAAACTTACCCAGAAGCTGTTTCCATTTCAGTCACCCACACACACCAACTTCCTTGTTCACCTCTTTGTTCGGCCAATCGTTGATGGAGGCGCATTTGCGTTCGCGCTGTTTCAAATTTTGAGTGGTGCACGACCATTATTGAAGCCGCCGCGTCTGTGCTTGTCCTGTTACCCATAGCAAGGCGAAGGAAACAAATGTCTATGTCTGTATACTAATTAATAAGTGTGTCAAGCTGATTACCAGAAGGTTGTCCAACAAGCTATAGTCCAAAAAGTTAAACCAAACAACATCTGGGAAGTATAAAGACATCAATATATCAATTTGGTGATATGAGACTAGATATCATGTTGGATTTTGGGTATTGTACTATTGTGATCTATAAATTTGTGTTTTCCTGTGTCAACATGCTTGATCATCAAACCCATATTACTAAAGTTTTTCTGTCTCAAAACTCTCCTGTATCCTATACACAGTATATTGAAATATATTGATGGAGGTTTTTCTCCTCATCTTATTTGATTTTGTTAATATCCCTCCCTCAGCCCATACACCTGTGCTTTCCCTGCTGTGGTTAATGCTATGTCTGTGCATTTTATTATAGCTACTAGTATTCACAGGAATGAGTCTATTTAATTTTGCAGGCATGTCAGTCTCCAGCTGTGTTTTCTTAACCTGAGATCTCACATTGACAGCTGTCCGTATGGCTCAGTATATCTGTCACCTCCACCTGATACCAGCTGGAGGAGGTAAGGCGGACTCCAAGCATGAAACATCATCACTGCATTAGTCTTTTTTACAGTAGTCCCTCGACTATTGGATTGATTGCTTGTACCACATTGCAATGCACTTCCAATTGCCGCATGATGAAGCAGTACATCTCATATTAAAAGCAAAGCTGGAAACACACTGGAAGACTTTTATCCAAAGCAAGTAAGCAAAAACATTGAATTTCACAGATTAGTGTCACAGACAGACATGATTTGTTTTTAATAGTACGGTCTTTTTTTGGCAGGGTTCTCCTTGCCTTCTTAAAGAGCTTGGGCTAGTTCAGGAACCGCTGATTTGCGGGCCTCCACTTTGAGGAGTTGTATGTGCTGTTGAGCTCTACAAATAAACTTAATTTGACAGGATTTCTGCATCAGGATCTTCATTGCTGGCCAGCTCAAACTGCAGGGTCATTTTCACATTTTTCCAAATAACAGTAGGAAGAATTTGATATATATGATATAATTGTGGCTGGTTAGTCTGAGGCTCATTTGGGACACAAAGATCCTACAAGATGATTTTGCAGAGTGCTGAGTGACCTTCACTTACTTTTTGCAGATTCTCCTTGATCTTTCAAATGAGTCATTGTGGCTAAATTTGGGTTTTAATGCTGCTTTAAATCATCTAGCATGACCTAGTTTAAAATGGCAAAACATTCTAATTGTGTTTGCCTTATTGAGTGGACTACACATGCTTTTAAAATTGCAATTCTGGTTTTGAGGAATTGACTTGTGTGTTCTGTACTTCTTCCTGTTTACTGTAGGTCTAAGAGTAATGAGTTAATTGAATCGTTCTTGTGTCATAGAGCAAACTCGGACTCAGCACTGCATCAAAGCACACTAACTCCTGTCCAACAGGCCTCCTTCATAGGGGGCTCCCAGGAGCTGCAGCCAAAACGAGGTACAGAATACGTGAAGAAGCTTCAGTTTTCTTGAAAGGGGACATACCATGCTTTTTGTTATTTTTCCTTGTAATTATAGAGTAATATAGTAGAGAGTGTGTGTTGAAAGTTGTCAAAGTTGCATAATATTACTTTCTTGTCTTTAGAAATGCATCCCGTAAGCTAAGCCCCTTAGTCCTGACCTGCACTGAAAGCTTCGTTTTTTGATTATGTTGGCTCAACATGTGAATTTTAGCTGCCTACACACCTGAGTAGACACACTCATGAAGTACAACGCTCGTGAGCAAGTGTTTGGCCAGCATCTGTGTTTTGCATTCAGTTGGTGCTGCCATCTCAGGGCTGACACAGCTGGCCAATTAGAACAGAGCTGGCTTTTCAAGACAGAGCCTTAAAAAGACAGTAACTGCCTGTTGCCACTTAAGAGTATACAACAATGCTACAGCCAGTAGATGGTCTCAAAATAGGCTTCTAAATGAAAATGAGAATATGGAAATCTGTATATTTCCTCTTTAAGCCACCATACCCAAGGACAAACACATTCATATAGATACAAATTATAAATAAATATTGAGTAATAGAAACATTTACTAGTTGTAGAGTAGAACTGTAGTACAGTGAGCTCTTGCCACACATAAGCCCAATTATTCCAATTTGTTTAAACTGAGTTATTTATCACAGCTTCAAATTAGTCAGTAGCCAGATTTTCAAGGTGTTTCTCTTATTATCAGTAGGTGGTGGTGGGATTGTGTTGTTGTAAGCTTGTTAATTAGTGAAGGCAAAGGAGAACAGTGACTGTTGAGAAGACACAGTGCATCCTAATATCCAGGCAGATCATTTGAGTTTCAGTACCAGTTTGTATAAAACTCTTTGTAGATATTATTGGGTTTTGTTGCCAATATCCAGCATTTTGCTCACAGGTAACTTGGGGATATTTGTGTTTTGACTAAACGCTTTTTAAGTGTTTTAGACAAAACCTTTCCTTTACGGAAAATTTCTTGGCTTTTTATTCTTGTAATGTGGTGCATTCTGTTCTGTCTGTTTCTTTTCTGGTGTGCTGTGTTTTCTTTGTTAGTCTCTCTCTCATTTTCCAGTTGTCAGTTTTCTTTTTCTTATCCTTTTCTACCAATTGCTCATATTAAATAAGAACACGTGGCTGGACGTCTTAAGACCGTAGGTGCTGAAGAGGTTGTTTTGCTTTTTCTGCAGTTCTGTTGCTCACTGTACCAGGGTCAGACTCAACTAAACAAGAGGTTGATGAAGATGGACTAAAACAGAACTGGAACTGCAAAAAGGTGGAAAGTCTGCACGCTCACATACATGCACTTATCATGTTTCTGTATGGTCCCATTGCTCTAACTGTTAAATATGTTTTATTTTTAGAATGTCTCAAGTTCGAAGCCCTGCAAAGTTCCAGGGATCAAGTGAGTACTTTGCAGCCCTGCCTCTGTTCTGTTGTGAAGACGGCTTTACAGTAATAGTGCTGCAGGACGTAATGTGCATTCAGCAATATCCCACTGTATAGTTTTTATCAAGTCAACATAGCATTCACCAGTGGAGCCTACTCATGGAGATCCATTGCATTTTATAAGGTTTAGGTCTGGCTGCACTGTTATGATGTCAAATGATGATGGAAAAACAGTGCTTAAATGTACTCAACAAGCTTCAAATTGATGGTGTACGTATACACTTCTGCTAGTACAAACAACACCAGGTTGAAGCCATTTGTCCGTAATTAAACATTATTTTCACTGAAGCAGTTGACAGCCAAAGTCGTAACAGTGCAGAGCTGAAACACTAACATGGACCGTTGGCTAAATGCATGTAGTCCAAACATTTTTGGATTTGAAAACATTTTAAGTGCTGCTTAGTAACCCACATAAGCATTTCTGTGTTCATGTATTTGTTCCTTTGTCCATTGACATCAGCCATCTGAACACATTTTACGGAGAGTCGTGTTCAGTCATGTTCACTGCACCCGATCTGTTTTCTTCAGCATATTCCCGTCCCCAGACCAGCAGTTAACCGCCTCACTCAAACCGGCAGCCCACAACACTGGAGGTTCCCTGCCTGACTTGAGCAACATCCAGTTCCCTCCTCCGCTGCCCACCCCGCTGGACTCAGATGATTTAGCAGCTTCATTCAGCTCCTCCAACAGCACAGGGAACCTGGCTAACACACAAGGTAAACACGTCAAAATACGTTTCAATTGTGCTTATGATGGTGTTCAGCAAAAAAACACTATTGGCTCACATGTGAAGGGCTGGTTTATTTAGGTAATAATTATTTTATTCTTGATCCCTTTTTTTTGCTGTGTAGGAATGAACACCTCTCAGCCCCCAGTAACCATGGAAGTGCAACCTGGGCAGGACAACATGGTTCCTCTCATGCTGAATACAGGAGACTCCCAGCAGCACCAGGCCCTGCAGTCCTCGTCATCATCTCCACCTCTCACTCTCTCTCAGGTACAGCTGTGCTTTTTCCTGGTCTGGGCTTCCTAAAAATCAAGCATGCAAACTTCTCATGAAATGGTAATCCTGTATATGCCTGAGTGAATGCATGAATGAATTTACCATAAAATGCTTGACAAAATGAGTGAATGAATGCATGCACGCACCAACCAACTGACCAAACCCTTTCTGTTTCTGCATCCCCTCAGGCGGCCATCAACGCCATGAACCTTGAGCAGCAACTGTCCCAGTATGCCTTCTTCAGCCAGCAACCAGAAACCCAGACAAACCAGAACCAATCTGTGAGTTATAATCCAGCACTCTGTCTGCATACTCAACCATTACCCAAAGGCTACATAATGGCTTTGATATTCTCTCACCTCTGGCTACATTGTAAAAAACCGAAACAATGTTAAAACACAATCTTCAAAATCTGAAGCAGTGAAAGTCTCAAGCCTTCAGCTCTGCGAATTGCTGTTATTACACGAATACCAGTGAATACTTTCTCTGACTAATTGCAAAAGACCACAGAAAAAGCATTCATTCATTTCACACATGTTAAGATCTCTTTAATATCTGGATGACTGCTTGTAACTAACAAATACAATATTAAGAATGACAGGATTCAGACGTGGGCAGATTTGCCAGTTTAAGATTTTTTTAAACAACACTGATCTTTTAGAAACACACGACTGTAGTCAGTGTGTCCTCTCAATCATTTTCCTCTTTCCCACACTGTTTGTGTGGGCACACAATGTGTTGTGATGCATTTTGATACTTTTGAAGTGGTTTCCATATAATCATCAATGTGCCAGAAATTTGAACTCACTGCCAGAGAGTCATCAGCTTTCAGATCAGTCAAGTCAATATCATATACTATATCTCAAAAGGCTTTATAGGCCCACACAACAGTTCCCAACCCGGCCCAAGCTCTCTAAGATGAAAAACACTCTAAAAAGACTTAGCATGTCAAGAGATAAAGTGGAAGAAACCATGGAAGAGGCTATTGAGAGCGAGATCCCCTCTCCTCAATAGGAGGAGCAGGAGCTGTAGGTGGGGAAGCACACAGATTACAAAAAGATAAAAACAAAGATTAACAGAAATCTTTGGTTTTTGAAAAACACCAACAACCTTTCACAGTATTTATTAGAAGCCATAGATGGCAGATAGCACGTGAGAGTTACCTCTTATCAATATACATAGGGATTTGACTAAAAATGTTATTCAAATGAAACAATGAAAATGAAGATGTGTCCTGGGCTTTAACTGCTTTGTCTTTGTGATTAATATACTTAACCTGAGATCTCAGCTATCAATAACAAAGAAACATCTTTTGTTGACAGAAACCTCTACAAGTGTAGCCTGTTACTTGTGTCAAAAATATATTAGTGTCATATATTAGTTTGCTGTTGGTGAGGTTGCCTGTCACCGTAATTTTGTGTTAATAGGTTTACTGGTGAGTTTTGCTGTATCATTTCCAGGCACTATTTTCTGTTACAGTCTAAAGCAGAGGGTTACCAAGGGTCTGGAATACCATTTAACATTTATGAATTCAGAAAAAATATGGCTGTAGACCGAAGGTTTTCCATCAATATTCAGTTCTTAAATTCAACAGTATGCCCCAGCACTCTGAAACTCTTCTCTTTCCTTGGATTAGGATCAGATCCAGGGGAAAACCCTTTGATGAAGATGTGCGCTGATATACAGCAGCAGCAGTTTATAAATGAATGATTTGACTGAATTCTCAACTTGATGATGAGCATAAAATTAGGCTTTTATGATGTTTTATTCTGTCTCATGTTTTTTTGTTTTTTTCCCACCAAAACATGTTTTGGAACACTTTCTTGTTACTGAAAAAAGGGGTTTCTCCATGGAACAGAGCAAAAGCTTCAGTAATTCATTTGCACGTAACTAAAAAGTGATATGTGATGGCTACATGTGAATGATGGCTGTATTTTTATATGACTCCCCCATTCTTAAATTTCCAGCAAACAGGCCTGATCCAGCTGGTGTCCTCCGTGAACTCCTGCTCTACACCAGACAGCCAGATTTCCTCACAAGTCAACATGACCATGGACATAAACACGGTGAGACATAGACACAGTCTGAATCAGATGAGTGCATTACAGTGTGGGGTCATTAAAGCAGCACAGCAATTACTGCTCCTGCTTTGCTGGTTTGTGTTTTCATTATGATGCATAATACCAGGTCCTATTCTGAGCCCTTTACTTTGTGCATGCTTTTTCCTGATTTGCATTTAAACCATAAATGTTCTGGAAATAACAATTTATTTCAGTGTGGGAACAAAATTAGACTTATCTATGTGATGCTATAAAAATAACACAGAAAATGTGTTTGTATGAGCATCCAGACTCTTTACTTTAAGGGGCTACATTTCAACATAACACAACAATGTATACCTAAGTCTGAAATCCAAGTCCTAGTCCCAGTCCAAAATCCAAAATCCAAAATCCAAAATCCAAAATCCAAAATCCAAAATCCAAAATCCTAGTCCTAGTCCTAGTCCTAGTCCTAGTCCTAGTACCTTTGTTATCACATTGCACAAGCTTTTGTAATCAAAAAATCTTGTATTTGGGTTAGTAAACATACAGTAGGTCAGACCAGTTGGACACACAAGATCTCAGTGTGAGTTGATTAATTTAGCCCAAAGGAAGTAAAACAGTGATATAGCACATTTGTGTGT
>OMOW01101626.1:0-10772 GCA_900312555.1 Lamprogrammus exutus
TTGTCCTTCTCCGCCACACATAGCTCGAAGCCGCTCTGGTTGGTCCTTTCCGTTCGCCAGTTATCATTGTAGTACACACACTCCCGGGTCTCTACTTCGCCCAGACTGTACCCTGAGATGGACAGAATGCCTCAGTCAGCTCACATCGTAATGAATTGAAACTCAGCGGCGGATGCACAGACATATGGTGCAGAATCCGCTTGGTGCATAGACGAAACATTTCTGAACAGTGCCTCTATCATCAGTTTGGCACGCGGCCAGGCTTGGGAGCTCTCTGTAGTAAAAAGGGAGCTCCTCTGGGCTAAGAATTTGTTTCTGAATGGCAATTCAGCATAATCCCATTCACTACAAGATCATTTCAGAGAGTAACAACTAAAGATAGCAAAATGACAGGTTTAATTAGCTGTTCAAAGACAATGATATGTCCTGTGCTACCATACACTGGCACACTACTTCTATTGATAGGGACTCCTGAATTCTCCTCCAGTTTGACACATGTGGACAGAAGATAAGACTGTCTTCTCAGACTATAACTCATTCACTGGGAAGTAATTTCAGCCTAATGAAAGTTACCAAGTGGACATTTAACAATAGCTGTCCGTCACATCATGCTGCAGAGCTCGATATTGCAAAGGTCAATTATTGTCTTGGTAGATTACATGTCGGACAATCATCCAAACTATAACAATGACACGTTTTCCATGAACAGCAGAAGCAGAAAATATGCATGTTTGTGTTCTTTGCAATGCCTCTTGGACACTCAAGCCAAATCTTTGTTCACAGAAAAAATAGTGTCTGTCTCTTTAAATCCCTCCCTATAGGAGGCTGCCCATCCCCCAGTGTTACCCCACCAACCCATTACACACACACACACACACACACACACACACACACACACACACACGTATATTTAGTTGTCCAACGGGATACAATAGACTTCATTATAGCATAAAGGGATGCATGCAGTAAACCTACATGTTCATTATTAGAGAAAGTAGCAGGAAGGTATAGAGAAAAACACACACACACAGCAGCGGATGCTTCAATGAGCCGAGATGGCATTTCTGATATCTATGGTCACATGATCCGGGAGGACTTTTACTATCATTCCCCAACCCCCCTCCCTCTGTCACTTACAGAGGCTTACACCACAACAACACGAATTTGGAGAAGCAGCTTTACTATACATTCCAGCCCTAATCTATAAACCATAAAGCCATTAGCCCGGCGCTATTTGGCACACAACAGCCAGCTGTGCCTTAATAAAAATTTCATCACAATTCGAGGAAAAACTGAAAACGTTCCTGACGAGGGGGTGGGGGGGAAAGGATGTGTTGTTTTGCAAATAACGATTTAGCCATGGTGGGAAATGAGGAGGAATGCACTCAACACGCAAACACGTAACGCAATCTCTCATACGAGCTGCACGGCGGCTGGAAAAGCCAAACAAAAGACAACAACGCTCATGCTTAATTTCACGTGGTTCCGAATCCCAAGCTTGGCTGCGGCGTGTAACAGTAACCTCAATTCGGGGTGAAGATCTGACTTGAGACGAGTGGCCGTCTCACGGAATCAAACTCCATTGATTTATGCAATTCCTTACACAAGCGTGGCTTCTGCTCGGCGTGTAACCACAAACAAGCGTCCGGACCTGAGATGTAGCCTCTAAGGTTTCAGGATGTTGATGCAGCTGCTGCCATCTATTCCAGCCAGTGTTAAGGAAGACACGGGCAACGCAACAGTTTCATTTTTAGACCATTTTGTCATTTCTATTCGAGTCTGGTAGAGTCACAGCTACAGCGAGTAATCGTTTGTAATAGGGAATGTTTAACCAGTGGAATCGCTGTGGAAAATAGAAATCCTAACAGATAAACGACAGAGTTCGTGGTGATATTCACAGCATATAAACTTTAAATAGCTAACATTGTAAATTCGCTCCCGGTGAGGAGGGAATTTTAATAGCAGGCATTTACACAAAAACAACAACTATGCGTTTCCGACGGGATGAGCGACTCGTAAAACTGTTGCAAATTCGTGCCAATAATAGCAGCTTACCTGCGCATAAAGTTCCCAGAAGAAGTGAACAAGTCAGCCATGAAAAAGACATGTTCCGTTCTTAATACGAGACAGAGATTTCTCCCTCTTTCCGTGGCGAACATTAAAACTCAGGTTGTCCAAAACATCAGTCCAGGATCTAAACGAACACAGGCCTCCGGTCCCTCCAGCAGCCTCACCACCACCACCACCACAACGCGTGTCAATAGCCGCGACGCCGCAACAATGTTGCACGGAAAAGATAGGAGCGATTAATTGGCTGCGAGGCTGTTTAGTCCATTAAAAGCTGCACCATTTCGCGTCGGGACTGGATCCGAAACCGAATGGGAATCCCGTACACCATCCGAGACGAAAGCGTAGCGCTCTTTTAAGGTTATTCACTTGAATAGTAGCACCGCTGCGTCAGGAGGTCGGTCGGGTTTACATGCATGTTACTGATCTGTGTCCAAAATGGCTTCTAAATGGGGAATGGGCTGCAAACAGGGAAACCCGGATGTGTAAACACAAAGAGGGGAATTCAGGCAGCCAGCGAGTGACCTTAACACGACACCGCAGATACGAGCCCAAAATGCTTTATTTTTGCCCGCCGTTATCAATTATCACACACTTTGATCACATAAATCCTCTCTACAAATGAACTGCGCGGTGTTAGTGTAAAATGTGTGTTTCTGTGTTGATAAATGTCCCAGTTCCAGCTGATGAAACACTTGCACTTTCTGTGGACACAGTTGGTATTATTACTCGTACTTTTCGGATATTTACATCAAGGTTTACATGTTATCGAAAGAGAGTGCAATAAATAAATAAATAAAAGCTTTTAAAATGACATATGAATAACACTAAAATAACATTTGTTGTGTTTTTCTCTCGAATAATGTACTTCTGCGTGTAAAATAAAGAGGAATCACAGTTTGTTAATTCTGGTTTATTACCCGAGATAAATCCAGCTTAGGCAGAAGAGGACAACGGGAGGTTACTTTAAATGATGTCATTCTGAACGCATAGTAGCCTGTATTTTCCTTTTAGTGATACTGTACTAGAACCATCGATAAATAAATGTTAGTAATGTCATATAGCGCCACATTAAGAGTTCTTATTCCATGGGGCTGATCTTTTATGCCTAAGTGGCAGTGCTAAAAATAACTGACCTAATTTGATGTAATAGGATACAATAAATGCCATTTAAAATTTATTGGTCCCAATCATTCACCTCACCACCATGCAGTGTTAAATATAAAATGTAACTCACGCAGCAAAATCGAAATAGAACCAAACTAATGATGCAAAACGCCACACTTAGTCTTGTCACATCAACCAATGACAACAAATCAATTCAGTAAAAATAATACACTGAATCTGCATAGTGTTTCTTTGATATCATATGTTCTTAAAGAAACACAGACACATATATATGTTTATATACACAATACATCCCTTAAAACTATATACAGTATAAACTGTACATATAGGCCTATATATAGCCTTCAAGGACTGTTTTCATAAATGTATAAAGTCACCCTTTTCTTGAGAAATTGTGTCTTTTGTAACCTCCTTAGTTAAAAAAAGATATCTGACATCAGTATAAGTGCCTTTGTCTTTTATGAAATAGATATTTTCCTCAAATAACAGACATGCTGTAGTTTAACTCATTTATCTCCTTCCTCTCAGTCTGCTCCACAGCAATTAAGAACAACGCTTTCAAAAATAAATCCATTTGAGAAAGATATCTGGCATTGTCAGTGAAACTCAACAATGTCGTAGTATTGTTAAAATGCCATTAAGCCTTGGTTTCAGGTGCCTCTCTCCGTCATGTCTTTGACATCTTGACTAATGGCATGTTGGTGACACCAAGCCAATTCATGCAGCAAATGGCCTAGGAATAAGGTTAGGCAAAGGTAATCGCTCTTAAACTAGTGCTGTTCACTGTAACTCAAGACAAAGCATTTCCTCATTAGGCTGTCCTGTATTGACCCTGTAACTCAATAGAGGCCATGAGTGAAACCTTGTAAAGATAGATGATCTGTTGTCATGACAGTTGGAAGAGAAAGCTCATGAGTGCTCATTAAAACTTCACTAGTCACAACCATGCATGGTGTGACTTTCCTAGATTAATGACAGAGTAGGGCAAACAAGTGGTGGTGAATAAAATGTAAGTAAACAATTGTGTTTTTAAATTACTTTAGAATGCAACTAATCACTCACATTTGTGGACATTATGTTTACGATATAGTAAATCTTATAATACTTAATACATATTGCATACATAATGCAAAGTGATACTTTTTTGTCAGACTGAATGCGAGCTAGAGAAGCCAAATATCAGTGTGCACGCTGGGTAAACCCAAGTGCCGTTTATAAAAAGTAGTTAATGAGTGATTCTAAAGTTTGTGTACTTTTCTTTTTCACATTGTGCTATCCAAAGCATCCTGTTAAGATATTCTTTATGATGTTCATTAGTTATTTGTGTCATAGCCATTGAAAGTCCCCATTGTGATCACTTTGAAAAACCCTGAGGTGAGCGTCACAATATGGAATTCACAGTAAAATAGATAAATGACACTAGGTGGTAGCAGCGCTCCCTGGGGCATGAGCACATACTGTGTCTACCTGTGCAATAGCTCTCCTTCACTCTTGATTTATGCACTGTATATGTAGAGAGGACCCACAGAGTCTATTGTTTATTGCTGACTGTGCCAAATATTCACTTGAAAGGGGAATGAGTGCATGCGTGTGCATGTGTGTGCATGTTTGCGTGTGTCTGTGAGTAGTCTGTGAGTGTGGTGGGGATGGAGGGGAAGGATACGTAATGATTGCTATGTCAAAAAGACGAGTGATTTCATGGTGGGTTACAGCTTTCTTGTGTCTTTCTTAGCTCTCATCATAGTATTTTGTTATGTTGTGATTTTGCCCCTTTGTTAGAAGAATTTAATTTCCCTCTTGGATGTATAAAATGCCCGTCCATTTGTTTACCTTTGTTCAGTGGTATATCAGGGGAGTATTTCATGGTAACTTGGTAATGGATCCATTAGTGTGAGAAAAAGCATGGCACGTAAAGCTTTAGTACTTACGGCAGAAAATGGAGAGCAATGACCTGAATCATAGCCTGTAGCCATTTCTACAATGGGTATGATGGTTGAGTTGGGAGTTTTGCAATGTGGGGGGAAAAGACAAAACATGTAAATAAGAATGAACATACTATAGGAGCAATACTTCTTTTCAAACTCTAAAATATACATTACAAAAATAAAACAACAAGCTATATAAAAGAATGCATTTATATTTATATTTTACATGCCTCCAAAGTCAGTGTGAGTTTCCATGCCTAGTGTGTGAATGTACTTAACAGTATGCCAGTAACGTGGTATTTGCCTCCTTGAAAGCAGACTGGATATTAGGGTTGTGGGCCCGCCTTTCCTTATGGGTGCAGTGGTTTTGTCTCTTTACAACGTACAAGCGACCATGGTAGATGGGATCGTCACACAACACAAAGCCGCTTAAGAGAAAGAGCAGCAGGAGGGAGGCATTTAAAACAATCTACTGCAAGTTAGGAGTTAGAAGTCAATATTGTAAGAACATGGCTTGTATAGCATAAAGTGCAATCCATCAATGAAATACAATAAACCCATCCATCCATCCTCTATATCCACTTATCCCGTGCAGGGTCATAGGGGGCTGGAACCTGTCCCAGTGTTCATTGGGGGAGAGGCGGGGTACATGCTGGACTGCTTGTCAGTCTGACACAAACTCATTCACAACTACAGGTGAATGTGAGGTGAGTAGAGTTGGGAGGAAACTGGAGCACCTGAAGGAAACACACGCCGAAACAGGGAGAACGTGAAAACTGCACACAGAAAGGCCCCTGCTGTACTCCAAACAAGAACCTGCTTGCTGCAATGTGCCACCGTGCCACCAAGCAGGATAAACACAAATAGTTCAAACCTTCCTGCACGTGTTACACCGTCCAATGTGCTTTTTTGTGCTGGTTTAACAAACTCTACCGTATCTGCTCTCCGCTGCAGAGATACTGTACACACATATGCCCCATCTCCATAGACTTTAATGGAGGTGACACACTTTTTGCAGTAATGGACATAAAATGTCTGCCTCAAACAGCTCCAACCTGTATTGTTCTCCATGCTGTGGAAGAAAACACATGCCTACCCAGTGAGTCATAGTAGCAATGATCACATTGCACCCAGCTCTTTTCCTTTAAGTGACAGTTGCATATTGTGTGTTCAAACTCTTGCCTATTGAATACTGAAGGTTGAGTGTATATATGGTCTATAGTCAGCACTAGGTGTGCGGTTCTTGCTGCCTTTCTAACTATGTGGCAGGATATCATGTGAAAACCTGTCAACCTTATGCTGCAATGCATATTCCTGCATAATACTGAAACCTGGAAACTGAAATCATGCGCTTATCTGAAAGAGAGGACACGGACACACACCATCCTGATGGGCCTGCAAGATCATTATTGACCTTCCAGAGTTTAATTTATGTGTACTCTCCATGTTCCAGGATGCACTGCTGGCCCCTGAAGTCTGGGTGGTCAAAGCAGAGAAAGGCCCGGGTCTCCACGTGGATAGAGTCGACTCTGTTCAAATTGTCAGTCACAGCAGAGCTCCATTTCCCTCGCAGTGAAACATTTTCCCCTCACAGAGCACAATCTGTTTTCGCCATGGCAGTGAAAATTATAATGGTTTTATATTCTCTCTTTCCTATTAAGTATTAATAAGGGAAAGCATTTCCGACTGAGTGAGTAGCAGATAGACACTTGTTCATGCAATTGTGTCATTCGGCGCTTTGTTATAAACAATAGGTATAAATCTAACCTGAGGTCGGTTCAGTCAGCTACAATATTGTCACTGTGAGTGAGGCTGTTGTGAATAAATCACCTGCATACAGTAGGTTTGGGAATAGTAATAGAAATAGTCCTGTAATATGGTTGCATCACACTCCTTGTTTTGGCACTCACCTTTCCCTGAATACAGTTGACAGTGAGTTTCCCAGTGTTTGCTGCTTAGTAACATAGTATAAGAGATAAGAATTTGGACACCTAGATATATATGGCGAACAGAGAGTGGCTATCATGAGGCCGAGGCAACAAAAGCACAACAATGGGAGGGTTTAGACGTTTTGCCACATGGACAGTTTCCCTTACATCTCACAGTGCTGATATTGGAATTTGGCTCAAGAGGGTGAAACAATAGAAATGATGCTTTGATTGGGTTTTTACAGCGGCGTTGCACTGAAAAGAGGTTGCAGAGTGGTAAGCAGTGAGGGGAGTCACAGAAAATCCATTTCATACTCGTGGTGGCAGCAGGGTAAGCAGGGCAGCGCAAATGACCTTTTACCAAACTGTCTTTAGTGAGGGCATGAGAGCAAAAACAACAATTTAAGAAACAATTTATAGCTTGGCCCATGAAAAGTTGGGAGGAGCCTCAGATTCAGTATGAAACAGTCTGAGGTTATGGCACAATAAAGATAAAACCTCTTTCTCACGTACTGCATGACTCCAGCTCCTTCGCCTCCTCCCCATCTAGAGGACATTACCTCCATTGTTTGAACTATTGGAGTGGACTTTTACAATAAGCTACACATCTAAGCTTCTTTTTTTTTTTTTTTTAAATATGTTATCTTTCAGTATAAATACATTTCAGACAGAAGATTAGAAAGCACAGTATAACAAATATCTGCTGCTGCTCTGCAAAGACTAAAAATACCTCAATTGAGACGATTTATATCTTTATTGCACATTTCTAAGATTATGTGTGGGCTCAAAAATCATGAACACTTAATAATAAGAGATTTGAGCATGTTTAGATGTTTAGACATGTTTGGACCTTGTGACACACACATTCTTAATGAGTTTCATTCCGTATCTTTAGTCAGCCATAAATTCAGCAACGTTCTGAATATGTAACGGGTGGATCATTACAAACTCATGCTGAGCTGCAGCACAACACCAGCATTGTTCACATTCTCATGACTTTATCTTAACTTCTGGGCAAGATGCATGTGTTTCTAAAGATCCTGTGTGTATCCGGCTGAATTACAGAATCCTGAATGTTTCCATTTGATGGAGCCATTAAAACATGAGACCTTTGAATAAACCCCTCAATGTACGTGTCAGATATGTTTAATGAAATGTCACAAGTTAGTAAGTAGATAAGGAATGTATATGTGAGGTTCTCATCTAGTGCAGAAGAAGCTGTTTTGACAGACAAAGATTTAGATTTTGATATTTAAAATGAAACAGAGGTTATATTTTTACTGCTCCAGGAAAAATATTTGCAGCACCACACAGTCTAATGCCAGACTGTGACTCCCCTTATATAATCCGCCTAAAACAAACATTAACCTGACTAACATCCTCTTGTATTGTACAGATCTCACTAAGTGAAATCTTGATTTGAGTGTTTGACAAATGACGTGGACAAAGGGTGGTTACCACGTTACATAATGAAGGAACTTGTGCGTTGGGAAACTGCCACTCGTGCATACAGTGTACCCACGGTGAGTGACATGCTGGGCACATAGACGTAACTGAGATATAGTACTTGAGGGGATGTAACCACGAGAGGACAAAGTATCAATCGGGTATAAAAAGGAGTAGAGTCAATCGTTACGTCCCAGTTATCCGCAGAAACCAAGAGAGACAAACCAGTAAGGTATGTACCAGTATAAGATTGGTTTTCTATCATATTCAACCCTTTATCTTTTTTCTGAATTGTTTTATTACAGACAGGAATCTGATGTTTTTGACATGCATCTGCATTCAACTGTCAGTATAAATATGCAATATAGACGCTTTTACCTGTGAACTATGATATGATTCCTCGTAAAATGAGACATGTCTCTCTTCTGAACACTATTTATAATGGGTTCAAATCCAATGAAACATGTCCGTGCTGATAGAGCCGTGCATGTTATCTAATCCCTGCTTTATCTCTCATGTCAGATTGCAGTATTGAGCAGAACCATGAAGCTGTTGGTGCTGGCTGTAGCTGTTGCCCTGCTGTTTGCATGCGGTAAGTCTGTCACTGATTCTCCACTGGATAAACATTTCCTCCTGGACTGCTGCACAACGGGGACCTTTGCTTTCTATTTCAGTCGTATCACTGCATAAGAGCTTCATCTGTCAGAAACTTATTTTTGACTTTGACTCTTTGAATTCATCCTTGATGTATGTGGTGATCATAGAAATAACTTTTCTACCATATTAGTCTTTGAGAAAACACATCTGTAACATTTTACATAAAAATCTAACTTGGTTTTTGACTGGATTTAATCAGACACTTGACCCACATCAAAAACAGTAACAATAATCTTATATATTGCTGTCTTCATTGTTAGGTGAGGCCCTGACCTGCCATCGTTGTGTCTCAAAAACGCCTGGAGGGACCTGCGAGCCCACAGAGGAGATTTGTAAACCAGAGAAGGACGGATGTGCTGCTGCTAAGTTCCTCAGAGAACCATGTGAGTTTCTCAGCAAACTCATGTCATGACTGGGTCGATCAAACGATAAAGTATTAAAATACAGTATATTAGACAAGAAATAAGGTTTGTATTTTGGATCAGGTGAAAGTAAAAGGTCACAGCAAAGCATTTTTTAGTTAATAAATTGTGTTTCATTGTCCCTCTCAGATGCCCAATACCAGAAATGCATGGCTCTGTCAGACTGCCAATTGCTGAAGTTGAACGCCTACATCGATATCAAATGCTGTAATGAAGACATGTGCAACACCCTTTAAAAGTCACAGCCAGCCCAGGAGAGACCGAGTACCTTTGAGACAAGGTCTATCACTCCAGCTGTGCTCTGCAGCATGCAGTAAGATCACGGAGCAAGTTGCTTTTAAACATGTAAAACGTGGAGGAAATAATCTCTCATGATGGGAAAATAAAACTTTCAAAAGCTGTTCACACGTGCATTTTTCTTGTAAATCTGTGAAATGTCCTTCTTTTCTCTCTCTCCCGAATAAAAACCACACATCATCAGCCATTTAAGGTACAGTGGAAAAACTCGTGCTGCGTTACATAACCACTTTTCGCTTTAATGATTACAATCAAAAACATTTGTACAACATTTTCAACATTAGAAAATGGATGCAGATTTTTTTTTTTTTTGGCTGACGGAAAAAACTGCAATGAAAACAAACTCGGGGACAGAGAAGTGGGTTCTCAATGTGGCCGAAGTAGAAAAAGAGCAGAATATCTCAGGGGGGTCCCAAACTGGTGATGATGTATCAGAAGAAACGTCCATGTTTACGAAGCCGTTTGAGCTCGTTCACTTTCATCTGAGCGTATGCGCGGCGACCTCTTATTATTTACACGGAGGATTGCTCGTAGCCTATATGGGAGCAGCATAATGAAGAAGCTAAGATGCATACAGCCACTATACTACGTCTGCCGTTAGATACGTTCATCACCCTTACGCAACATTTTTTCTGATACACCCAAATGAAAATCTGTTTTGCATCAGTGAGCATAGAGATGGAGGAGGGGTGGATTGTGGGGGGAATATATTGTAAGACAGGGAGTCGCCGCTCATCCATTTCTTTAATCAAACGCACAAAGTAAAACAAGGATGACAAAATGGGGAATAGGAAATACTGATAAATAACAGTGGAATCAGAGCCGTAAATAGACAGTATTGGATATTTAGGGACCCTGGGGGGTGGAGTCGGCTGAGGTGGCGGGGGGGGGGGCTGGCAGCT
>OMOW01101628.1:0-10088 GCA_900312555.1 Lamprogrammus exutus
CCTGTGCAGTATGTTTCGCTCTAGAATGCCTTGAGAATCCTCTGATTTAATTGTGCCCTGCACTCAAGACACCCTGTGCCAGGCACAGCAAAGCAACCCCATAACATAACTGAGCCCCATCTTCTATTCTTTGACAGCTTTGTTTTTTCTTCTTCTGTGGACATAGAGCTGTTCCGATCTAAAACAAAGCTCTAATATTGTTTCATCTGTCCAAAGCACATCCTTCCAGAAGCATTGTGGTTTGTCAACATGCAAACGCGAGTCAGGGTTTTTTATGTTTCTCTTCTTCAATGGAGCCCACTTTAATTCAGAAAGCAACTGATGGTGCAACAATACACTGTTGTACCTTGATCTTGGAGGTCAGCCAGCATGTGTCTGATTTGAAGTTTACCTTGCTTCTTTTTCCACCATTTAAAAAAATTAGGCAGCGAGGGGGGTGGCCAAAATTTGGGCCATAAAAGCCCAAATTTGCCTCTGGCACATTCTAATGCCACTATTCCATCATGTACACTCATCTTAATTATTGCATAATTTAATGTGTTTGTCTACGCAATTGTAAACATGTAGTGAATTATTATAAAGGAAAATTAGGTTTATTAAACTTATGCAGGCATTGTGTATTCTGCACAGCAAGCAGAACATTCCCTTTAATTCAATGTAGATTAACCACCACAGACCTGTCTTCTCTGAATGAGAAATGTCCCTTTTAGTGAGCCACCCATGTTTGAAGCTGGTCTTGCCTTTTTCTTCCTTAATTCTGGACTCCTCAGTATTTGAGAGGGCAGAGCACATACATGAGCAGGTACTGGAAAATACTCCTCCAACAGTGAGAGGGCTACTGATGTAGGGACAATATTCTTTAATCTGCCTGGCTCTGTGAACCTGCCTGGGTCTGCTGTGGACCTGCATGGTCCACTGTTAACCTGTCTGGCTCTGTGGACCTGTCTGTGTCTGGAGTGGACCTTCATGGTTCTGCTGTTGCCCTGTCTGGGTGTCCTGTGGACCTGCATGTTTTTGCTGTTGCCCTTTCAGGGCCTGCTGTGGACCTGCATGGTGCTGATGTTGCCCTGTATGGTTCCTCTACCTGCTCTATAAAGAAAAACACGTTTGTCTAATTCATGTAGCAAATTATCGGGGATCTAAAACTAAATCACCTACTGCATTAGTAAAATAACTGACAATATTAAACATTTCTATTTAAAATGGCATCAGTTCTAAATTGAAATATTCTTCACAACAATTAAAATTAAAAACAATTCAAAACTTTAATTAGCGATGTATTCATTCTAATATACTTATATTAGATACTGTATACTACTACAACTGACAGACTTTAAGAAGCCTGTCAGAGTCTGTTCATTTCCACATCACTCTAGCTTCCTTTTGGGTGGCATCTTTCATATTTGTCAAACACTGAAGACGACTCTCCGCTCTCTACTCAGCAGGACACAACCTCTCAGCTGAGCGCTCGCACACACACATTCATTTAGAGCATGTGGGGACGGGACTGATACGGACAGATAGGCACGTTTATTTATTATCATGCTCGCATTGTTTTGAAACGGAGGCTACTGGTCCTAAATGTTCATGCATAGCGAATCGCAACTTGTTAAACAAAACTATTTTATTTGAATCAAAAATTAATAAAATAAAGTAGCCAGCCGGACTTAAATGAGTAGTCTGCTGTTTAGCCGGCAGCCGGCGCTTATGGAAAGCTCTGCCATGGTCACAGGAACATAAAGCCGCTTGGAGATGGTCTTGTAGCCTTTACCTTGTCCAAACTTGGCAATTATTTTCTTCCCATCTTTTCAGACAACTCTCTTCTTTTCTTTCTCTTGTCCATGTTTAGTGTGGTGCACATAATGATACCAACCAGAATACTTTTCTCTGTTTAAATAGGCTGAATGACTGATTATAAGATTGAAGACACCTGTGATACTTATTAAAGAAAATAGTCTGCCTGAAATATCACTTAAATCCAATTGTTTCTTAACACTTCTAAGGGGTATCAACTTTGTTTCAACTTATTTCAGAGAAAATTGTGGTGTGTTTTCAAAAAAAATTTTTTTTATTGGAACAGTACCAACACTTTTAACCATGTGTATGTCCTTTATACAGTATGTATTGTTGATGTCCTGAAAAATGTTAATTCAGTCTGTATATACTTTAAAAATGTTATCATTACATCAGCAATGCTTTAACAACTTTTTTCAGCTTGCAGCAGACATTGGAACCCAGCAAAAAATAGGCCTTTTGCCGAACTTTCAAATTCTGCGCCGCTCACAGTACACTTCTCAGACACTTTGCCGCACTGCTCAAGCATGCAGTGTGAATGCTGTTACTTGTTAACAGTGGTACTGAACTGAAAAGAGATGTTCTCTGCTGCTTCAATGTCGTAAATGCAGGCAGCGTGAAAAAGTTTTCAGAGAAATACTGTGGTGTACAGATGATTATATTGTTTTAAGGTACCACACAAATTTGATTCCTCAATGTCTCCTTATCTGTCTTACTTTTTAAATGTACATCCGTACAGTGAGATGATAGCTATTTAGGCTTAAACAGTTTCAAATTTGCCATGTTGCCTTAAATCCGCTCGCTGTTTTCTTAGTTGTTTTTATTTGTGCATAAAAGAGCTACACTTTATGGACGATGTTCTAGTTGTGTTGTAACATATCCTTTCAGCTCTGACAGTGAACAGAAACCACTCTCCAGTCCTCACTGGATTCAACTTATCTGTTGTGACCATGCTCTGATCCTCAGATATACAGTTCCCTCCCTGCTCCCTGGGGAAACACTCAAGATTGTTATCAGACAGGTTGTTGTGTCAGGGTTGTGAGGATGGGGGTTGTCTTTCACTTCCCTTTTGTTTTAGACTGTCAATATCTGACCCTGTGACACTCACCTGGGACTTATTGGAACTTTCCACTTCTGACTGTGGATGCTCACAGTACAGCTAATACTTCTTACCCGAAGTGTCTCTTACAAATAGAGAAATGAACAAAGTAAAGCACAAGTGTCTTTTGCACGCCTGCTCTCTCTCCACTGTCTGAGAGGAGAGATTGTAAAGTGGAGGAGCACGGTGCCAGTCTAGTTCATGTGTTTTTCTGTTTTAGGTTTGGACACACTGGGCCTAGATTTGTGCTGAGGACACTGTTAGAATGATTGTTTATTAAGTAGCATTCTGATTTTTTTGCAGCCGCAGCTGTTCAGGCAAGTCACTTCAATAAAGCACTTATCTTCAAATACAAGGCGTGCAATGGCAGGTGCTAAAATGGCCCTGGTTAGCATTTTTAATGCTTTTACCATCACACCAATGCACTGTCACTTCTTTAAAGCTATGTTTCAATTTACCAGCACTGTTAGCCCCTAGGTTTGCCCTGTTTATTATTAGAAATGTGTGTGTGCGTGTGTGTACGTGCGCATGTATGTGTATGTGTCCATTTGGCCACAAGGGCTAACTTGACCTAATGCCACCATCACAAAGCCAAGCCTGTTGTGGCTGATATTCATGCCTTGTAGTGGGTAGTGCCTACTGGAACAGAACCTTTAATGTTAACCCGTGAACTGAATTTTATTTAGCACATAAGTAAAGGCTTAGCTGTAAAATAAGTGCTGCCTAGGACACTCAGTAGTAAAGCAAAAATGATTTCAAACCCTCTTATCCTAGAATTAATATTCAGGTTGAGCTTCATATGCGGACTCTAACGGAGGACAGAGTAAAACATCCTTTCTCCCCAAGGTCTTGCCTTGCCTTAAGGTTCTTAAAAGGTCAAAACTTCCATACACCAGGACAACCTGCTCTGTATGATTTTCCCTCCCTCTCTTAACACTTAGGACCTCTCAAAAAAAAACTTCAGAACTGATGAAAACAGGACAGAACTTTTAACCCATCATTGCTAAAGAAGAAAGAGCCCTATCAAAACACCAAAAACTCCACAAAATCAAATTAATATAAGTACAATATTGTGATCAGTACATTATTTTCCTACTTCCAGTTGATGCTCTATTATATATGTACCAACCCCAATTCCAAAAAAGTTGAGACAGTGTGTAAAATGCAAATAAAAACAGAAAGCAGTGATTTGAAAATTCTCTTTGATACTCACATACTTAATTGAAAACAGTACAAATACAAGATTATTAATTTTAACTGATTAACTTCTTTGTTTTTTGTAAGTATACACTCATTCTAAATTTGATGCCTGTAACACATTACAGTAAAGTTGGGATGGGGGCATATCTACCACTGTGTTACATCATAAATGGACTGCACTTCTATATATATAATTAAATGGACAGTATTCATAAAGTGCTTTTATGTAAAGCGCTTTATAGTACCTCTCATTCACCCATTCATACACACTCATTCATTGATGGTGCCAAGGCGCCAACCTGTTCATCAGGAGCAGTTAGAGGTTCAGTGTCTTAATCAACAACAATTCGACAGCCTCTAGTGCAGGTCTGGACTCCAGGTAGGCCAGTCTAACACCTGCACTCTTTTACCACCAAGCCATGCTGTTGTTACATGTGCATAATGTGGCTTAGCATTGTTAGCAGGGACGTCCCTGGAAAAGACATCATCTAGATGGCTGCATATGTTGCTTTAAAAGTTATATGTACTCTTCAGCATTTAAGGTGCCTTCACAGATGTGCAATACCCACACCATGACCGATGCTGGCTTTTGAACTTTGCGTTGGTAACAATTGGAATGGTTCTTTTCCTCTTTGGTCTTAACTTGCATTTTTAGATGCAGCGACAAACTGTGTTTACAGACAAAAGTTATCTCAAGCCCATGTGGTGACATCCTTCTAAGAAGCATGCCGGTTTTTATTGCAGTGCCGTCTGAAGGCTCGAAGATCACGGGCATTCTGTAGTGGTTTTCAACCTTGACCTTTAAGCGCAGAGATTTTTCCGGATTCTCTGAATCTTTTAAGAATAGTATGGACTGTAGATGGTGAAATCTCTAAAATCCTTGCAATCGTGTTGAGAAATGTTGTTCTTAAACTTTTGGCATATTTGCTCATGCAGATTTACGCAAATTGGTGAACCTCGAACAATCCTTGCCCGTAAACGACGAGCCTTTCACGGATTCTCATTTTATACCCTATCATGATGTCATGATGATCATGACATCTGTTTACATGTGGAATGTTTTTTGAACATTCTTCAATGTTCCCGGTCTTTTATTGTCCCTGTCCCAACTTTTTGGAAGGTGTTGCAGGTATCAAATTTAGAACGAGTGTATATCTACCAAAAAAAGTGTATTAGTTAAATCATTAATTATCTTGTATTTGTATTGTTTTAAATTAAGTATAGGTAAAAGAAATGTTTCAAATCTCTCCTTTCTTTTTTTAAAATTTGCATTTTACACAGTGTCTCAACTTTTTTTTAATTGGGGTTTGTATGTATATCTACGATATCTTGTTACAACTTTACATAAGTATTTCTAAATATGTTC
Source organism: Lamprogrammus exutus (assembly GCA_900312555.1). Classification (NCBI taxonomy): domain Eukaryota; kingdom Metazoa; phylum Chordata; class Actinopteri; order Ophidiiformes; family Ophidiidae; genus Lamprogrammus; species Lamprogrammus exutus. The sequence continues at coordinate 5,460 of OMOW01101628.1, forward strand.
TTTAATCAGTTATCATGTAATGTTATCCATTAACAAGTATGTTATTCACCGGCACTGTGCCGTATTTCTGGCGTCTGTAAAAAAGAAATTTTTTTAAAACTCACAACGTTAAAAACCCAGAGCTTTCCATAAGCGCCAGTTGCTGGCCAAACAGCCGGCTACTCATTAAAGTCCAGCTAGCTACATTATTATATGAATTTTTGACTCTAATAAAATAGTTTTGATGAGCAAATTGCAATTCGCTATGCGTGTACATGCGCCCTCAGCTGAGAGGTTGTGTCCTGCCGAGTAGAGAGCAGAGAGTCGTCTTCAGTGTTTGACAAATATTAGCAAAATCATTGATGACAAAACACATTAAGAATTGCGTTAACTGAACAAACGGGACATCCTCATTAGACGGGCAACATCGGAAAACACTGGTGGCAATTTGACGCATGCACAGTAAGTATTACAAAGTCCACTGAAAGCACTGCATTTTCCATATACGCCACACAGATGTTTATGGGCTTAATGAATGAAAGAATGAATGCATTATCTTCATTTACATTGTGCTTTTTACAGCATAGCATCTTTAAGGCATTGCAAACACACACTAAAACAAGCGATGCTAAGGTAACAGGCCTATGTCATGTAAATAATTTAATTTTAAACCATAAACTAGATAAGACATGGGATTAAAAACATGTTCCCCCTAAAATAACCTTGTTTATTTTCGTTGAATAAGGTTGTATTTATGTTTCTAGTAAAACAATACATTAACCAACATTGTGGCGTTTCTTGATAAACCTTACAGTGAAGGTGTCAATAAAAAAATAATTAAAAAAAATGATTATTACTTACAAAAGTTCTGATCATTCAGGAATAGGCCTGGTTTTAAATATTAATAGCTATTTACAGACTGTGTGGGCTGAAACACACAAGAAGCCTAATTCTCCTTTACAAGAATTCACTACATGTTTACAATCTGGTAGCCAAACTGATTAAAATATGCAATAATTAAGATCAGCGTATATCGTGATCAAAACCTGATTGTTTTGCAGAATGATAAGAGGAAAGCCCACTACCTTTTAATTATTTGTACTGGAAAGGCTCAGTTTTCGACCTGGTGTCCATTACGCACAAACCTCACTTTGGGGCCTCAGCTTTACTGGATCACCAGAGGAAACAAATCCTGTCACACTGTTCAATTGGTCTCTGTGGTGTCTCTTTTGCCTCTTTTTTTTATAATCCATTGCTGTTCAGATATTGGTTTTCTCACTTTCAAGGTTAGTCAAAGTGTGATAGTAACCACCTGTGATGTCACGAATGATATTTATGTATTTTACTATTATATGTAATTGTGGGTACTGCTAATTGTAAACATATTTTGATTGTCAGCTTCAGTAGTGCAAAACTGACACTATTACGCATGTGAAAACAAGGCAGGGTGCAACTAGAAGCAGTTCATTCATGTTTTAGTGCTTTTTAGCTCTTTAGTTTTGTGGTTTGCAAGACCTACAGGAAGTAACCTGTGTGATGTCAGTTTCTCCCTTAAAGGGTAACTTGTGCAGCCATTTTCTAAATTTAAAGCCAATTAAGGCAACATTTGAGGCAAAAACCAGGGTTTGTATTATCACTTCCCTCACTGAATAATGATGAAATCTCCCATATGTGTGTATGCCATTTTTCTGTTGGAAATTATGAGAATTAAGATAATATATATAGTTACTACCACTTCCTATGGTCTGTTAATCTTTCTCATCCTGTGTGAAATGATTCATGGTTGTTATAGATGCAGTGATGTACTTAATTAAAAGATTGATTTTGCCTAGGACTTCTAAACTGCCTGCAGTTGTAATTTCCTCATCTGAGTAGAGCCTGTGATTAGCACTATGGCAAATAGTGTTTTTCAGCTGATTCTGAGCCCAAACAGGCCCTGAATTCTCTTTGAGCATTTAATGGATTACTTTAATAGACACAATACTTTAATGGAGAAATTATGGAACAATGTTGGTTCTTTTGTTTGGTGGTGAAATGGTGAAGGGATGTATGATTCCAATTGGAACACTCTAGAATTAGTATTCATAATGATAACTGATCCATCTGGTGAGTGGTCGCAACTCTAAGGCAAAGGTTGTTGACTTTTCTTCTCCTTTGTAACTAATCAAAGCAACTTTAATGCATAATACAGTAAATCTGAATCTGAACAATATTTTCGTTATTCGTTACAATATGCAAATGTTTTTAAAGTAAATAACAAAATAGCCAATAGCTCAAATTAACTTGGCTAACTAGTAGTGGAGATTAGTTCAGTAGATTATAAAACATAAATAGTATCACCAAATAATGAATTTTAAGTAATGTAATGTACAGTTAGCTAAAGCTGTAGCTATGGCTGAGTTGGTGTCACAAGAGCTGCTTGTTGGTGTCACAAGAGCTGCTTGGCTCTCGCCCTAATGGAGCTTATGACTTTCTTGGTAATCAGCAGGGGCCTCATTTTGTATGCACAAAATGGGGTTTGAAACTCGCATATGCCACTTTCTATGCAAACGTTGGGATTTATAAAAAACCTAACGTGAGAATGTCGCACTGGTACGGAAACTCTTACCCACGCGTAGGCACATTTTGGAGACAGGCTGATCTGGCAACACCAGTGGACATGTAGTAATATGAAGCCTGATTTCACAGTGATTCTTCTCATAGTCATTCCACAGCGTCAATATTTCAAAAATAGAGCCACTATGACAGAACAAACATCCACAGTGTAAACGTACGTGTGTTTATGTCAGAATGTCTGTAATTTAACACAACACTTGCTCCCAAACAACACTTCTCCATAGGCGATCCATTTATGCTTCAAATGCGTAAATCATGTGGCTCAGATAATTTAAATTGAAATGTGCGAATTTATTATTTGGATTCCCACATACAGGCATATATACGTCAATACAGATGTGCGTAAATGTGCTGTGAAATCACAACATTTAAATCTCTGATTTACTGTTTTTATAGATAACTTCTAGATTGTCTCGATTAAATCCTGTAGTGACAGCCGTTCCCCTCATGTGCTGTGCACTCCCTTTTCCAAACCCTCCAAAGACTGCAGATGAGCCGCGCAGAGACTCCTGCGCGGTGAGCGCACAGAGCTGCTGAAATGCTGCTGTGTTATGTAAGAAAACACGAACACCCGAATCTCGAGATCAGCATCCACACAAATCCGGGAAGATGTTATGCTGCATTAAAAAGGTAACAGAAAAATCGACTATATTATTTAGAAATGCTTTTATTGCTGCATATATCACTGAGTGCCATTCTTATTTGTTTCAATTCAGTGGTAACACTAAATGGTTTGACCTGTGTCTCTGTGTTTGCAGGATCTGCTTTACTCAGTCACTGCCAGGTTCACCAGACGAGTGTGATGCGCTGGAGACTCTGCTGCGGGGCCACGCAGTCCTCTTCTCCCCCCGCCTCACTTTCCATCCCCTCACCACCTGTTGCATCATCGCCTCTGAAAATGGGATATTTGTGGTTTTTGGATGTAATAAAACTATTCTTAAATGCTAAATCTAGCATGTGTGACATGAGTTCTAATTCCATATATACCATATAACATAAAAACGACTTTACCTAATTCATTCATCTGTAGCCATATCTGTGAGTCCCTCTTTGGTGGTAAACTGCCACACCAACTGCTTTCCCCAAGAATAGCTGCTAAACGCAAATCAAGGGGTGAAAGCACTGGTGCTGTAGTAACAACAACATTCTCCCTGTCAACTAATGTTTAGTTTCACTCATTTTTTTTTTTTTTAAATTTGTTATTGCAGTGCTATAGCCACCAAACAAAACATTTTTTCTCTTCTCCACCTTGCAAAAGTACATACATTTCTCTGCAAAAGTCTCTGTAAAGTTTTCTTTTGGTTGTGGGTTCAGATGTCGCCATTTTGATAAACAACTACAGCGCAAGATTGGCTCATTTCAATATGCATGAATTAATTTGCTTTGGCAATTAATAGTAAATTTTGGGAGTGTAGTGGGCGGGTTTTGTTCATTTGCAAACCTTTTCACATCGGTTGTGATTTATAAAGGGGAAATTGTGTAAAAGTGTGCGTGTGCATGGTTTTATAAATGAGGCCCCATGTTTCTGCTTCAGGTGATCATGCACATTTGATGTGTTTCCACCAGTAGCTTACCTGCTACGTTCATCCATACTAGTTTTGTTTCTTCTTCCTGCACATCCTGTTAAAATATGTCAACACGTCATTACGCGTCAATACCATCAATATTGCAATATGAAAAAAAAATTATTCCTGTATTATCATTAATGATATATGGCACACCCCTATTTCTGTTGTATTGTTGGTTAGAGGTTGCTTCACTTCCATCCAGTGATTTCTAGAGCTGCCAGTGTTTAGAATGTCTTTGCATCCACCCTGTTATTTTCCTGGCATCTTCAACAGTCATATTTGATGATACAGCAGAGAGTCAGATTGCCTTTATATCCAAGTGTTGAAATAAAGAGCATATTGGTTAGGTCACAGAGCACCAGAGCGAGGCCTTTCACAATTAATTGATCATAAGCGACTACTCGATTTGAAAAAAAAAAAAAAAAAAAAAAAAGAACTTATTTGCGTATTTTGGTTTGTTAGTTAT
>OMOW01101635.1:0-15222 GCA_900312555.1 Lamprogrammus exutus
GGGGGGCGGGGGGTTGTGTTGTGTGCACGCTGGGCGTGCACATCAGGCCCGATCTTCTATTCTAGGGGGCCGCTGGATCAAGCTTACAGCGCATGTAGAGAGGAGGGGGAGAAGGAGGAGGAGGAGGGAGGGAGGTGGAGGGGGTGAGTGAGCGTGTACGTTTCACAGGATCCAGGCCTAGTAGTTCTGCCGCCGGGATTCTCCTCATCCGCTTTCAAAAAATTGGAAATTGGCACATTTAAACGCAAAAATGAATGGGTTGAGCGCTATCTTTGCGGTGGGCGACACCGGAATGGTAAGATTCCCGCGACGGATCCCGTGTCATTTGGCGTTTTATCCGTTATTTTGGTTGTTTGATGCACATAGCCTGTGTGTGTGTCGGAAGGAAGGCAGAGCGTGCGTCTGCTTGTGTGTTTGTGGTCGTGTGTCAGTGTGTGTTGCGTATTCTTGGAGGTGAACTTGTGTGTCGTTTCTGCATGTTGTGCGTTGTTCGTCTATCTGTCCTGTGCGTTAGAGCCACCGCAAGCCACGGATGACACACACACAGACACTCTCTCTCACACACACACCTATGCACACACGACAACACGCGCATACTTTACGCGCGCGTGCACAATCGAGTCCATTTTAATCACAATCAGGGACATTGGCGCTTTCTCGTGCCGGCGCCGGCGCCTTTACATCGGGTTAATTTTAACGCGACGCTTCTTAATATGACCAAAATAATCCCGTCGGCTCGATTGTGTGTGTGTTTGTGATGTCCAACCGTGAGTTTATAGGCTGCTGACCTTATCGTACTGGATGTCATTTTCATCTTCTCGTGGTATCGCGATAATGTTCATGAAAGCTTTACAGTTTTGCGGCGTTTTCCTTTGCGCAGAAACCCTCCAACATTTATGATGGCATCGTTCTTGCTCTAGCCATCCCTCGTCAGCGAGTCTGTGTTGCATTTTGAGATATGAAGGACCAGCTCGTCTCTCCACGTTTCATATCTGCATTCAGTTGCTTTGATCCCGTGTCAGTTTTAACGACATCTTATTACCAGCTTAACTTAAGACAGGCAGCGGCAATTGCGTTGATATTTTAATGAATTGAATACTCACCAAAAACAGCGTAGCCTAATGAACTGCAGGATGCTGTGCTGAAATAGGTAAATTCGGATAGGAGTATTTACCTGTTGGATATGGACATGGCATAAGATCAAATGCAATCAGGTTGGACTCATTAGAAATCAGTTTGGGAGTATTATATTAACGTTATCATTTATTTTCATTTTGGGAGTAATGCGTTGTTTGTGTCAAAAGCTCCATCAGATGTTTATGATTCTGACTAATGATTTTCTGTTTCTGTTCTTTGTTCAGGGAGGAACCATGCCAGCATGAGTGGGCTTTACACAGGGCCTGGCAGAGAGACGCTCCACTCCAGCTGCCCTTTGACCACAGGCCATGACCTCTCCACGTACTGCTGCTCCTCTAGACACCATGACCACAGGCTCAACTTAACCATGTCTGCCACCACCTCCTCCCTCAAACATACGTCTGTCTATGGGTTCGCTCAACGAGACCACCCCTCCTCCTCTTCCTCCTCCTATAGTCCTCTCAGGAGGCTGCAGCATCTCACCAGCATGGTGAGCCAACCCGACCTGGTACTGCCAGAGAGGGAGCGGAGGGACCAGGAGCAGAACTGGAGATGGGGGAGAAGCAGCAAGGAGAGGGGGAAGGCGATGGAAAGGGAATCCTGGGCCGATTGCACTACCAAGGATTATTCTCACGCGGGGAGTAAAAGCATGGAGGACAATGTTGGAAAGTCTGATGGACAAAAACAACACGTTGTGCAACTGGGAAGCAGGGACGTGTCGGCAGCCAATCGGAGAGATCCTGTAGTCTCGGAGAAAAAGTCAGAGGGTTGTTTCTCGGGCCCGCCTAGCCCGGCCTTCTCTCTTGACAGCAGCAGCCCCTTTGCTAATGGCTTCCTCCACTTCGAATCCTCTTTGTTTGAGGATGACGACAACGATGAAGTGCGGCAGTCTGTGTTACCAATGGGAGGCTCACCAGACAAACACGAGAAGGTGGATAGCGTTCCTCACTCCTCTGGTGGAGTCTTAAGTTCTGACTCCAGGAATGCCGCCTTGTCTTCAGCCAAGATCGTCACCCGGTCCCAGTCTTCTGGTCAGCGCAGGAGATACTGGGACGGCTCAGATGACGAATGGGAGAGCGACACCGAGCTGTTGTTGTTTGGGAATTGCTCCTCGAGGCTTTCTATGGCAAGTTTTACTCTTATTTCAAGCAAGCTTGCCTCCAAAGACTGGCTTTTTAGGTTTATCTCCATTTTGGATTTGTTTGTGGCACTCTGCTGTTTCCATCCATATTTGGTTGAGATTACAATTTTTGTGTTTTTTTTGTGCTCCTGATCACTTCACTGTCAGATAAGCAGCGTTCTCTCTGGTGATACACAGAGTAATTTAGAAAAGGTTTGATTATAATAACTTTCCCACACAAGCCCTGAAGGCCAAACATGGGTTCGGCTGTGTTTGACCATTAGTAACACAATGTGGGTCACTGGTAAATGCTGAGTTATCACCATTCACACTCGAGCTGGGAACACAAGTTCAGCTCTGCCTTTGATAAACACGGTCGTATTATGACATCTATGAAATGCGGTCACTTCAACGGGAATGGATGGTAAAGATGACCCAAATTCAAAACCAGGTCACAGAGATATAAAGCTAGAATCAGTAACTTATGTTGACCCATTCGCACCAAAAACAAACAGAGGTTTCTGGGTAGCTGTTTTAATATGATATAATCTTCCACACCAAAGCAACCACCCAGGAAAACCCAGTGCTCGGCTTTGGTAAGAGAAGGTGATCACGGGTTTACATAATAACTATAGGGTTACTATGTGATTGCTAAAATGCTATAATAGACACTGGCAGCGGCTCCTAGGCCCATCGGCCTTATATTCAGCTCTTCTCAACTGCAGAGTTTGAACATGATCTATAGCAAAAGTGTTGCATTAACCCTTATGAGGCGATAAATTATTGAGCAAATTTAAGATGATAAAGTTGCAGAGGTTAATCTAAACATTTAATCCCATGTAAACGTTGCAATGGCGACTTTAATGGGTTTTGGGTCCGTTACAAACAGCACCAATCAGACCCGTTTCACTGTAATAGGTTTAGTCAAAAACAAGTCAACATTTGTGTTCATTATCTCGTGTCATGTGTGTGTGAAAGTGTGAAAAGCAAGCTCACGCACTAATCACTGCTACTCGGCCTTGATAAAACTACTCTTGTATTGCTTTACTGCTACTGATTACGCTATGAAACATGGCCTTTTTGCATAACTTCTGGGACATCCCGCAAGACCTTCAAAGAATAATTAGGACCCACCGTACCAAGTTGATCCACCAAAAAGCAGATATTTCAAGAAAATGTCCGCTTCTGTAGCAGCTTTGCCTCGACTGCCCCACACAGTCACAACAAGCTGCTCATAATAAACAGCATGAAGCAGTAAGGACTTAATTAATGACGGTTTGGTTTCCTTTAACACACCAAATGGTTAAAAATGTTTCAATTTGATCAAAACACGAGCTGGTCATCAGACCACGCACCCAAGTTCCTGACAAGCCACAGCTCTACAGGCTGTGAAGCACATTGCATGCAGTAAAAGATGGAGTGTGTGATGACCAATGTCCTACGCACGCTCCATTGCACTGTTTTAATACAGATTTGTCCTCAAGTGAAATGGTGGATTGATATCATGCACCACTAACCTTCCACGTGACCTCTCTCCATTTTGCTGCCTCTGTGAAACCCAGAGGGCCGACAGTGTAAACATGGAGGATCTATTCATACCAAACGCTCTATATAAAGATGTTGTGGGAAAGTTGTTGTAACACAATTGAAACGGAAGCACAGTGGTAACAATCCTAATACTTTGTGTGAAACTTAATTCAGCATTTAACATAAAAGAAAACTTAATCTGTGATGTTCAATGCCTTCCAGGTGTTATTTGTAATGAAATGTTGTCATTTGAGTTCTGATGAGCTCCTGCCTCACCTTCTTTATCCATCAACCCAGGAATATTTTTTGGTACTTTTCAACACAAACGTACAGAAGGCCCAATATACGTACGTTCTTATAGAGGCAAGAGTTCCTGCCCCAAAAATGTCTCTGAATGTCTTTTGCCTCTTGGAGAAATTTGGTAACTTACTGTGAAAGGTGATAAGCTTGCTATAAATAGCAACACTACTAACTTAACTGCTTTTCTCAGTAGCTTGACAGCAGTGCTGCTATTTTTAAAACAAGCTTTAGCAAAAAACTTGCAGTTTGAGATCTAACATGGCAAAATGCTTGTCATGCTAGGGGGACCAGCACTGTTACATCACACCCTTACCAGCGCCACTACCCCCTTAAACATATCCCAGCATGCATCACTCCTCCCAGTCACTCCACTTAGACTTATAGGAAATGCCACATTGTTTTTCCATTGATTCAAAACGGTCATTTTTGTTTTATTTTATGACCCATTTGCAGACATAGAAATCCATGTGTATTCTAAGTTTACAAATAAAAAATTGGCCCTTTTTGAAATCATACTGTAATTGTAATGGAATACATCACAGAAAGAAACGCATTTTTGATATTACTTTAAACTAAAATTTTCTGGTTATTTGCTAGCTAACTACTTTATTAAAAGAGTAGCTTGGCTACAGCTGAGCTACTTTAAGTCAGGAGTAGCCTGTAGCTTGAAATGCTACCATTTCAAATAGCTTCCCCAACACTGGTCAATAAAAGTATAGGTAGCTAGCCAACTAGTCAGTGAATTCTCAGAACACACGCATCTTGTTGCACTCTGATCTGTGTGTGAAGAATTGGTATCTGTCTCCTCTGTGACCTCTGACCTGTACTCAAGGTAATGAAAAAACACTTAGGGGAAGTAGAAGTTGACAGAATGCAATAACAAAACACCATAAAACTAGAATGCACAACATATCATAGATTGATGACATTTGATGGTGTTTGTGTCAGCTGCACTGCTGTGGTTTGTATTTGTGTGTCCGGATTAAGAAAACTCAGTCAGGGTTACATCAGGATCGGCCCTCTGGCCAATCCTGCTACATGCCAGTCATAACTCTGGTCTGCTCATGTACCCAACCCCTCAATGTGCTGCTGTTAGCTGTTACTCGTGTTTGCACTTCAGGCAAGAAGCAGATACTAGCCGCTAGTGCTAACAAGCTGTAACCTTTTTATGATTTTAGTTCAAACTGATATGGAACAAGACAACAAAGATACCATGTGGTATTGTCAGAAACAGAAACCTTTGACCTATGACCTTCTGTCCATAACTGGTACTGAGCCTTTATTCCTATGTTCTACTTCTAGAAAATACTTCCTCCATCCTGAAGGTCAGGGCAGTATTGTTAGGCCACACACTCTGACAGCATAAACTGCTGCTTTGTTCACTTACATTGTGTTTTTTTCGTAAATTGGAGCATTCTGGAGATATTTTGCACTCAACGTACCAGGTCCATAGGCCTTTGAATGGACCCTTATGGATCCCTATGCTAAACATGTGGAAAAGCCACTAAAAGCTACTCTACATGAAGTTATATGTTTGGTTAGATACAAATGTGTTCACCGTTGCCTTAGAAAGTGTTTTTCTGTGACATTTTACCCTGAAATATCTGTATTTTTGTTATGAAGTAGCTGAGAGAAAGGTACCCAAACAAAATAGATTTTGAAGTTGTTACCTTTATTTTAGCGTAACAAAGTTCTATTTGGGAATCCACAACATACGTTGAGCTTTTATTGTGGCATGAACAGTATATCTTCTAGCTTTGCTGTGTTGAAGTAATAGCACAGGGATCCATAAGAGTCCATTCAAAGGCCTAGTGACCTAGTAAGTGAATGCCAAATATCTCCAGAATGCTGAAACTTACACACACAAAACATCATTGACCTAGTTTGGGGCATTATGGAGATGTTTGGCACTCACAGCATTAAAATAGACCTGGAAATCATGAAAGTTTGTAAAATTGCCAGAGTATCACTTTAATTCAGTTACGTTACGAGTGGCTCGTTCAGCTAATTTATTTGTCTTGGGAGGCAAAGCCAAAAAGAAGTTACAGCTATGTAGAGATACATGTGCCCCAACAAATATGATAAAATACTATTCACATCAGATCATTTGAAACAAACAACAGCTTTTGTCCACGAAATTAGAACCTTACTCCCCCTCTGTGTCAGTATGGCTTGTGTATTGTTGCACTGAAAAGTATTGATGAAAACCAAGTCAATAGTCAGTCATAGACACCGCAGTCAGTTCAGACTTTCCTGCTACAGCAGTTCAGACAAAGGCCTGGACAGGTCAAACGGGGTCAGTAAATCCCCTTACAGCTGACTAAATCCCAGGCAGCCTCCATTTGCTTTAGACCCAGAGCATCAAAATACACCTTTTAATAGGATGATTATGATTATACACGTCAGAAAGATCATCCCTTTGATTTTTTTTCATAAATGCAATGTTTTGGGAATTGAATTATTGAACTTTTGCAATGAATACCTCCATTATTGGAGGCATTGTTTGCGCAGTTATAGTGTAGGCAAGTTGACACGACCATGCTCATGTTATGAGTACAACCACAATACCTGTAGATCTGATGCAGAACATGTGGGGAAAATATAATGTTTGAAAGAAATAATATATGCATATTTTTCTTCATCGCATGTTTTTAACAGCAAAGCAGCCCGAAGAAAAAGTCATTGCAGTCCGTGAAGTTTTTAGAGGGTGAAGTTATTTGGGCAAAGTTCAACCGAAGACCATGGTGGCCTTGTGAGGTGATCGTTGACCCTGTGCAGGGAAACTACCACAGAATGAAAGGTTGGCTTATAATATCACTGACTTCACTTGGAGTATACTTAAACGTGTATTTTTATATAGTATCCTGTCAATTATGTGATTTTATGTATCATTTCCATCCCCAGTTGAGTTCAAGGCCCACATTAGTATAATAGTATTATAGTATTATAGTATTATAGTATTAGTATGAAGTCGTGCAAAAAAAAAGTGCTTGTCATCGTTTTCCTTGTAAATATGAATTTCCACAGTTGTGAGCTTTGAGTCTCTCACTCTCCCAATTTTTTGCACCAATCTCCACTGTCTATTAAATCTAACAACCTGTTTATACTGAAATGTTTAAACGTGTAAGCGCAAATTCATGCTGGAGCCATTTGCTTTTAGCTGAAATGGCGTTTTCTCATGTCAAACCTCCCCTTGGTATGTTGATGTTGATGTACCTGCAGTACGTAGTGTCATAGTAATCTACTTTGTGCATTGTCACATGACATGAGGCTAATGTCTTCTCGTCCCAGAACCCAGTGACCGGCCTTGTCGGCTCTACTATATCAGGACGTTTGGGGAGCCTGCGGAACTGGCCTGGGTGGATGAGAAATCTACCCACACTTTCCATGGAGGCTTTGAATTTGAACAGCTCCCCCTGCTGCGCCAGAGGGGGAAGCAGAAGGAGCAAAACTACAAATGCTCAGTAATTGCTATTTTACGAATTATGTTGTTACTTTCATGCTCTGTCAAAATGTGGGTCTAAAGCAACTGATGTTTTAAATCATTTTCCATCATTTTCAGCATGTAAAATATCGTCATTGCTAGGTAATCATTATGTTATTAAAGTTATGATTACTTTATTTAAATTCAGTCCATTTTCCCTCTACAACAGACTTATTTGTTACTTGTTACGTATAACTTGAGTTTTACAGTGTGATCATGATACCAACAAATGCTTCTATTATTTGTGATTTGTTTAAAAACTCTGTACTTTTTATGCGCTTGTAGATTAATAATATCCTCTTTTGGTACAGATTGCTAAGCGTTTCCAGGATTCTTGGAAATTCAGCGTGGCAGAGGCTGAATCTGTTCTCCCAGAGAGACCGAAAATGGCTTCCTGCATTTCTTCCTCCATAAACGATGCCTTCCATAATGGTTCCACATCAGAGAGAGAGAACAAAGACCAGCCAACCTTTCTTCCCTCCACTTCACCTATCCTCCCCCCTCCTGAATCAATACACATGACCAATGGACTGGTGTCATCCTCGATAACAACTCCAACAAAGCCAAGCGGCTTAAAGAAACCTTCTGACAAGAAGAAACCAAGTAAATCTTCAAAACATATAAGCAAGAAATGCTCTAAAAAGACATTGTGCAATAGTTCAGACCACACAGAGAGAGACACTGGAGAGTGCCCATATTCTGACCTTGATTCAGTCCCTAAGATTTTGTGTCCTAAAGCACTTGAACGTCAGTCCAAGCTCGCTCCATCTCAACCTTTGGTTACAGCTGTCAAAGAGGTGAAGAAGCAACCAGAAATTCAGAGTGGTCTGTGGTTCAGCAAATCAGGGAAAGAAAGACGACCTAAAACCACCAGTCCTATGCCAGACCGCACCCTCTTTAGTAAGGTGCCCTGTAAGAAAAAGAACACATCTGTTGCCAGTAAAAAGACGCTGGCTCCTAGTGCTGCTTCCTCCAATGTGACTGGTGGGCCAAGCGACCAGTCTGGACTTTTAGACAACCATAAAAATCTGATATCTGCTGAAGAGAATGTGCCATCTGAAGAGTCAGAACATCAGAAGTGTAAAAATACCCTGTTTGTAAAAAGGCCTTTTTGTATGATTGACAGTCCTCTTGACCAATCAGGATTGTTAGATAAGTCTGTGGGCTTTGTTGAGACTGACATGCTCTCTGACCAGCATGTGCATTCAAAGGGGAAAAAGACTACAGTCAGTAATACAAGTGCCACTGAGACTGATACGCCATCCGACCAGCCAGGTAGCGTAGATGTAGAAAAGGCCTTCGAATCCAGCATGAAGCTCAATCACAAAGACCCGTCTGTATTTTCAGAGAGTATCACTAATTTAAGTCAAACTGAACAATCTACCAAGATAGCCAGCGACAAGGTCTCTGTTACTGGCATGATTTCTGACCGATCAGAAAAAAATGAAGGTAACAAGACTCCACACTCCAATTTAATTATCAGCACCAGGGACCCACCAGGAAGCCTAGGGAAGCACAAAACTCAGATCTCTAAAAAATGTGGCCTGCCATTTGTCAAATTAGTACGTAAGGACATCAAGGTGAAGGAGATCCTCAACTCAAGTATATCAGTTAGTTCCAGTGACCATTGTGAAAGGACAAAACGTGTCAAACAAATAGATTGTAATGTGACTGCTGTTTCATCTAAACAATCAGACTGGACAGAGGGTACAACAGATATGTCCTTAAAGCAGCTTGTAAGTTCTGAATCTAAAAAAGCCTCAGTTACAACATTAACCACGTGTAGTGATATGCCTTGTAAGTCATCATTAAGAGGGAAGACTATCTTAACATCCAGTGTAGGAAATGTGGCCACTGATGAGTTTAGTAACTTGGAAGTTGAAAGGCCACTCAGCTCAAATTTAAGCCCTAGCAATGTGACCTTTTCATCGTCTAGCCAATCAGAATGGTCAGAAGTTAAAAAGACCCATACCTGCAATGTCACAAGCATGTCCATTGACCAATTAGGAAGCTCAGAACAGAAAGATCCACCTATTACCAGTGCAGCGTATCATACAACTTCTCTGCTCTCTCACCATCATGGGAATTCACCAGTTAGGAATGCATCCGTGATCGCAAACCTACGCTCTGAGAAATCAAAGAAAGACGTCAATCAATCAAGGCAGGTTTTGGATGAAGTGAATGAAAGCTTGCTTGAGCAGCCTGGCCACCTTCCCGCCAGCAATCGCCTGATGACAAGAGCTCTAAAGGCCATGCGAGAGGCTGAACAGAAAAGACACGAAAAAGCCCTCAAAGAGGCCCAACAGAAAAAACTTTTAAAACCGTGTAGAAAAGCTGAGGACCATGTGTGCCACTCTGCACGCAACCCCACTTTGAAACCAAAGCCCAAACTGGACATTTACACTAAAGCAAAATCTCTCAAAAGTAATCATGATGATGATGGTGAGTATGATCAGGACACTTTTTCTAGTAGTAGCACTCCCCCTTTTCCTGCAATGTTTTCCGATTCAAATGACTTTGAGGCTGGTGTCAAGAGTGAAGATGAAGACTTGTCTATATCCTCCACTCCACCAATGGACTTCATACCCCTCACCTCGAGGGTAAAGACAACAAAGGAAAATCGTTCCTCTGACACATGCTCCTCAGTCTCACCTTCCTCGCCCTTTTCTTTTATGAATGCCTTCAAAAACCTGGAGGAGATATCCTTCCAGTCCCTGACAAATGAGAAGTACAATAAACCAGTCTCGTTTAAACCAGACACTAACTTCAAGTTCAGTACTTTTCTAATGATGCTTAAGGACTTGCATGACACTAGAGAGCGAGATGGGGCTCCTTTAGAACTAGAGATTGGCCCACCAAGTGCCCATGTCAAGAATGAACCCTTAGTGATGCCCACCTTGTCTAAGGAGGCCACACCTGCTGGTCAAGATCAACAAATTGAACACATTAATGACAAGTCCAATCTTATCTCAAGTCCAAACAACAAAATCATGCGCACTGAAGTTAAAACAAGTCTGCCCTCCAAAAGGCCCTATAACAGACGGGGCAGCTCCACTGGGGTGAGAAAGAAAGCCAACCGCAAAGTGCCTTATCAGCCTGCCAGGTCTGGACCTGGTTATCCGGGAATAGTGTTCTCCAAAGGAGCGGAGTCGTCATCTGGAGCAGATTGCTCATCGTGTGTCAAGTCCCTGTCGAACAAGCAGGCCAGGACCTTGGAGAGAACAGGTGAAGGTAGTGATGGTGGAGTTGAGGAGGTGGAGAGGTGGAGCAGAGTGAAGGAGAATCTACAGAATATGTTGCCTTTGGAGCAGCGGGACTCCCATACTGTGTTGTCCTCTCAGACAAACATCTTTTTGGAACAACTGAATGGCCTTGTCCCAGATTGCACTGAGCCAGACCCAAGTTCAACAATCAACACAGGAGGCAGCGATGATGCTCCAACTGGTAAGGATGGACTAGATTAGGGTCTGACCATTAGAGTGAAGCCAAGCCAGAACATAATCCAATAAATCTCTACATGAAGCAGAATAGAATAGAAGCTTCTTTCATTACACTGTAATGCTACCTTCACATCATTTGTCTCCGTCCACCGGGAAGCTACTCATTCGTATGGCCTGCGTCAATTACAGACAGTTAACTTAACAGGAAGTTGACTTCAGAGTGGGATTCGCCATGGCAACGGTTAACAAATCTTAACTCCCACATTATTTCTCATGAAACACTCTGATTTACTTTGAACTAATTCTAGCTTGCTTGCTTAATTGTTAGCTAGCTGCCAAAGCTGCATCATGGGAACTCAAGTGGGCACAATGCTAGCACGACCGTGGTGACGCTAATGTGGCCCGAGTGTGTTGTAGCCTGAGCACATTACGTACACGTCATGGGTGCCTGAGATTGTGTAAACACAATCTCACAGTTGCGGTTAGGGTTTGCTGTTTGCTATGCTAAGGGAGCTTTGTGTAGCCAGGGAATGTGGGTAAAACAAGGTAACTAGTGTAGGTGCTAGCGCTTAGCCTACATGGTGTGGTGGCCATTGTAGCAATGAATGCTATGCATGGTGGCGTCCATGGTAGGCTTGAACTGGTATGGAGGCCTGGATACTGAAGATTAAACTTTCCTCCATTGTTTTCTGGTCTTGCTTATGTCACTGTATCACAATTGCGTGTTAGGAACAAGTTGCTTGTCCGTGTAGCGCACGACAAAAGATATGAACGTAGCGTAATACTTGTGTAGCTTACCAGCCAATGGGAATACACTGCAAAATGAGGCCTAAAGGGGATTAAAACATATTGCAGATGCGTACATCATTTTGAATGGATTTGAAAATTTAGGTTTGTTAAAATTCCAAGATATTTTGTCCTTTAGACTAGTTAGTTCAGGAACGTGAAAACGGTGTTGTTTATAGTCCGTTTTAGGCACGTACGTAAGCATGAGAAAGTTATCCAAATGAACAAAGATACAACCCCAGGATCTGTGGTACTATGGGTGTATAGATAGATAGATAGATAGATAGATAAATACAGATGTGGAGATCTGATAGAGAGCAGGTCTTTCCATCTTGGAAAGTGTAATCAAGTAGGATTACCTGAGGAAATCAAGTAGGGACAAACCACAGGCTCAGTTAATGCTCAAATTTGCTATTGTTATTCACTTGACTGGTGTGAACACATAGAGATCAAATATGGCAAAGAGCAGAAACGATCGATCAATATCAGTTTGTCTGTTGTGAATATGACCAGTTGAGCATTGGTTGATGATAAAAGAAGATGTAACAATTTGTGTGCTATAATAACAGGAATAAAAAAGGCTGTTTACTTGTTTCTTCTTCAGCACATAAACGAATCAGAAAACCCAGCAAGAGGCTGATTGAATGGACTCAGGATTACGACCAGATTTTCTCCACAAGGAAGAAAAACAAAAAGTGTCCCCAGTCAAATGGAAAGGTAAGGATAATACAAAGAACACAAAAGGAATATGGAATTTCTGTGGTGCTTTTCAGCAGATATCACTGACTGGTTCACTGTCAGTGAAATAAAATCTATCCTTTGTTTGTTTTGTTTTATCAGGCCAGTCAACCCTTCAACTCCACGTCTGAGCCTCCGGTATCAGATAAGAACGCCAATGACCCATCCACCCTACTTCCTGAAATACAGACACCACCCCCTGAGGAAACACCACCCCCTGAGGAAACACCACCACCTGAGGAAACACCACCCCCTGAGGAAACACCACCACCTGAGGAAACACCACCCCCTGAGGAAACACCACCTGCTGAGGAAACACCGTCTGAACTACAAATTCCCAGTGCTGAAAACACTTCTACCCACAATGCACCAGTGCTTTCCATCGACACACTAACTCCACCCCCTGAAGCTGAACCTTTGCAGCCAGAAGGCCTCGTCAAAGACAGTGGTGAGGGAATATTTCTGCCTATTTGTGCCGACTTTCCTGCAAAGTCACATAGTCGACCTGGGAAATCAGTCACGTGCCAGCCAATCTGACGTATTTTTGGAGTTTCAGAGATCATTTTATTCAGTTTGATAGAAGTCTCCATGTTCTCCATATTGTGTCTGTACTGCACATGCTCCTCAGAATCCACTGCACTTCCAAAGATAGTATTAAGAATGATCAAACACTGAATTTGCCATTGCCAACATCTGGCAACTGAGAAGAGAACATAGTTGTCAGTAATGCGCCTTAGAGCAGAATAGCAGGGCAGCGGAAATGCACTTCTCACTGTAACACATGCAGTAAAGCACAGTGTGTATCTGCACATTCGTGAATACTAAAATTTGTAATTTAAATTTGGAAATAGAATGTAGTGAGATGCATGTCAGGATTGGGTTCTGGGTTTGAAACTTGTTATTTGGGTTTATTTGTGTCATTCACTTCGTGTTATCAGTTACAGCTTGTAAAATGAGATTGCTGCATTATATTGGTCAACAAACGTTATAGGCCCTGATGTCGAGTGACAAGTTGGTTTCGTTTTTTTGCCAGCTTCATTATCAATGTTCCCATAATCACAGCGTCAAGCTTAATACTGTGGCTTTGTTATTGGAGGTACCAACGTGTTACAGTACTGGATTACATGTTTCCTTTATTATTCCCCTTACATAATCATATCATGATAAAATTGTGTTTTTGATTGTTATCGTGCTTTACCTCATTCCAGCCTTTCTGTGCGGACTTTGTGCATGTTCTCTCCATGTTGTGGGGTTCCTCCGGATACCCCAGCAAACACTCCAGCGCTCTGGTTTCCACCCACCTCCAAAGACATGCAGCTTAGGTGAACTGGAAACTCTAAATTGCCCGTGGGTGTGAACAGGACCCTGAACAGGATAAGCGGGTATAGAGGATGGATGGATCTCCAAATGTTACATTTTTCCAAACAAAACAACGTTGCATTCTGGAATCTAAATCTAGTCCTTTAAAGCTTGTGGTCAAAACATTTAGACCAATCAGGTCGCTTGTTTGGCCGTTAGAGATTCTGAGAAATGGCTGCTAAGTTAACAAGTAATTACAGGAGTTATGTAGGTTTAACCTTTTTTATACACACTGGACCGTAAAAAAGGTTCCAGATAATTCTTTGTGATTTTAGCACCTCGTAGTGAGGCAGAGCACCATAATGAAAGACTTATCAGCCATGGCTCAAAGTGTTTGCTCCTCCGCCAAAACTTACAAAGCCGTATTGTTGATAAAGTATTTCACTATTTACTTGGCAGAGGGTGTGTCACAATCCTGTCGCTGCTGGAAGAAGACTTAAATGTAGTTGTTCATAGATTGTTTAGATGAACCTCACATATGTTTCATGCTATCCTGGCAGTAAAATTGTGTTTGATTTGCAGGAAATGCTGCACTGGTGGTAAAGAAGCGGAAGAGGAAACCCACTCAGAAGATCCTGGAATACTGTCTGGAAGCAGAGGCATCAACACTCCCCAAGAAGAAGGTATAACATGGACGTGTTCTTTTGTTTCTAAAGTTAATCAGTGTGTCAGTTCATTAAAACAGATTTTAAGCCTGCTTTGATTGATACCACTTTCTGAGATACTTTATATGTTTTTACGTCTCTGTTGTGCTTTTGAAGACTTGCTTTTAATGTGTTTTCTGTTGGTTATAGGTCAAAACATTGAAGAACAGTTCAAGTCCTGCTTCTCAATCAGGTCAGCCAACGATGGAATTGATTTATTTCATATTTAGAATATCATATCATTTTACAGTACGGTTTATAAAACATGCATTTAAGATATAAAACAGTTCAACATTAAACTTTTTTGTGAAAATTAATTTTGAATGACATTATAGCACACCATCAGTAAATAATTTTTGTTGTTAAAAACTACGATGACACATAATCCAAATGAAATACTATTCCTCATTGGTCCTCGTGACTTGCCTGTGATAACCGCTGCTGTCCTTACTCTCAGATTCACCACCTTTAAAATCAAAGAGCAAGCACCTGACAGCATCCACTCCCACACCGACTACCTCAGAAGTTTCCACCTGCACGTCCACACCCTCAGTCCAAATTACTCCCACTCCCAGCACTCCTACACCCTCCGCTCCAGCACTGTGCCCACCCCACACCAGCCACGTGGAAACTCCAGCAACTGAACTCCCTGCTCCACAACGCCAAGACAGACACCACGCAGAGAGA
>OMOW01101637.1:0-13044 GCA_900312555.1 Lamprogrammus exutus
AGTTCAGACGTGTGCTCTTCCGATCTTCGTAGACCAAACAGAACTTTTAACTTATTCTCCTCAGTAATTTGTTGTGTATTTGCACAGAATTCCACCCCTTCTCTCTTACCTCTGCACAAACAGGATGTTTTGGGAAAGTGCATATTAGCAAAGAAGATCATTGAAGCTGTAGTTGAATATGAATATGTTGAGTATGTGGATTTCTATTGAGCAAATAAAATTAAAAAAACAATCAATATGAGGTCTTTCAAGGTGAGGTTTTCTTCATTCACACTCTTATTTTCATGACCAGGTCAAGGAAGAGATGTTGTTTGAAGCTCTGACAACACGGAAGACAGTTACTGTGGGGGAGAAGCTGATTGTGCCCTACAAACTTGCTGAGGTGAGACTTGAGACCTTCGACACGTAAATACAGCAGAGACTTGAGACCTTGTACACGTAAATACTGCAAAGCCAAAGAGTAGAAAATAAGGTAGTTGTGATAAAAGTCCTCACATGCAGCACAAAGTCTGTTACCATTCTCCTTTCATGCATACATCAAATAGAATGCATTAGAAAAACAGCCTCTTTGTCGTGTTTGCATGTTTATTGGTTTGCATGAGTGAGACAAACTGTGCTTTGATTTATGGCTGCAGCTGCACTCTCCATGGAAAGACTGCACATTATGGCAGGTTCTCATGGAGGAAATGATATGTAGTGGGGAAAAAATCAAAGCTGCAGCTTTCCGAGGTAGATGAATTCACGGCAGTGCTGAACTGGATCTAAGATATTACATAACTGGTTGTGTTGCCTTCTCCACTTCTACTTCCTCCTCTTAATTTATCCATTAACTTGCAGAATATCTCAAAAAGCTCTCAAATTTGATGAGCACTGATGATATTCTCTCCACCCTGACATTGGTTGCTGCTGCTCCTGATTGCGGTTAATTGTCATGTACCCGCACTGGCCAGATGTAAATAAATTTTTTTTTTAAATAAGAAGCTGCAATAATTAAGCAATGCAGATCTGTGTTCATGGGTATGCTACAGATTTTGGGAAAGAGATCGACTTAACAGTGTTGGACCTAAACATACACATGTACGAGTTTGGAAGATGGATAGCTCGCCGCTTTTCACGTTTAGCATTATGTGCAACTAAATTTGCACTTCAGTGTACTCAGTGGTATGACTGAAGGCACACTGCCAACTCATTAACGGTGCTGTAGCCTCAGCTCTGACTCGGCTGTGTTTACAGGACCGTGTGCACCAGTACCGGATCTCCTCCTTTTCTCTCTTCAGCTCCTCCAGTCTGTGGCCACACATGAATACACATGTACACATATTCACACACACGCACACATGTACACGCAGCCCTTCAGTGTGTTTGGAGAGAGGAGAAGGCATTTCAAGCCCCTGTTCAGTTTTCATTAGGACCCCCACTCTGAAAACAAACATCATGGTCTGCAGATGAGAGCTGTCTGAAAGACAGTGAGGATGAGACAACACTAATACACAGTTTTACATGCATGTTAGTCAGAATGAACCACTCCTTACACATCCAGATGATTCACACATGTTTGTTGATATGAAAATTGCTCATTACTACACTATTGTGAGTTGGATTAAATCATTTTTATATGTTCATTACAAATGCCATATCATGTTCATGCATTCCCCATTATGAAAGGAGCAACATCCTATATCCTTAACGGTAATTTAGGTATTTGGAGCTATTTATATGAACAAATAGTGATTGCTTTGGTTGCGCACTGGGTGGTCTTAGTGTAAACATTGCTCTAGCAGTCACAACACTCTCCTTGCTTTCAACTGAAATCATGCTATTTAAAAACCTCAAAGAAATCTGAGAGTTTCACAAATGAGTTTTGGTTTCTCTGTTTGGTTAGAGTTTTGAGACTGTTTTCCTTTTGATTTTTAAGCCTCTAAACAATGAAAAGCTTATTAAACTTGGAATAGGGTTCAAAAATAATATCGTTCATGTCTTCTAAGCATATTTGGTCCGGAGTTATTAAAGAAATCCCGGTAAATTATTTAGAAAGAAAGGAACTTTAATTTTGAGTATCCACATTGTTTTGTGAGATCTGATCGCTTTGCTACTCTGGGGTCACATTTTTCCAGTGGATACAGGAGTTACAATGTTTCTTTAACCAAGAACGTTGAATAATCTCTTTGTTCGTGCTGGAATGTGCAACATCGATCCAACACACTAATCCTTTCCTTCATCTACCCCAAGAACTTAAGAAGTGGCAACAAATAGTTTGTGAATTAAAATCTAAAGTAATTTTTCCAAATATAGTAACGTTTTGTGATCTGAATATCATCTTGAATTATCAGCTGCTCAGCCTTAAAACTAAGCACCTTGAGATGTCTTTGGATTTTAAAGTGTGCTATAGAAAATAAATTTATTATTATATTAAAACTAATATTTCCATTAGGCTTAGCATGAAATGCTAACTCACTGTAGCCTCATTCAAATCTATTGGTGGATCCAATGAATCAACTTGATGATCAGGGCTTTGTTGGTGCCCTATAGTCAAATCACTGTAACAACGTTCTTTATAACAGAACTTGAATTTAACAGAAAGACTGAGTTCGACATAAGACTGTTAAATATACAATAATGTAATGACATTACACTATTACACTACTATTATGAATGAGCATTACATTAGTGACATCAATGATGACCTAGTGCTGTGGCAAAGTGCAGGCTGAGTATGTGATGTTTCTGTGTCTGCCAAAGTTTTGATGAAGAATATCAGTGCTAAAGGTTTGTGGTGGTAGTCAGACTCCGTATTATCCACTTAGGCTTTTTGTTGCTTTCTAGAATATCCTGAGATATCATTTTGTTGAGCATTTTGAAGCTGCAGACAATACAACAAGGATGTGATTCAGCTCAAACCATGAATGGATCATTAAAATGAAAAAAAAAACAGTTGTTCCAAGCTGCACCAGTGCTGTATGAGAGATCAGTTGTCACTGTATTCTTACAAGCAAAGCCATTTGCAAGGCAGACAGCTAAAAATATGTTTTCTTCCAGGCTGGTACGGTGCGGGACTCAATGGCAAAGTCATTGTACAGTGCTCTGTTTGACTGGATTGTGTTCAGGATCAACCACGCTCTGCTAAACAACAGGGACCTTGAAGAGACCTGCAAGGTAGGATGACAAACATAGGTTTGCTTTACAGTTATGTGTCGTTGCAAAGTATTGTTAAGGATCTGTTGTCAAAGTCAAAACACCAGTACTGATTGTGATATCGACAAAGACTTTGTGCAATTTTAGTTTCACTTCGATGGGGGTATTGAATGACAATGTATTGTTTGACACTTAGTAGTATTGGAACATTTTAATGTTTAATTGTCAAGTTTTAAAAGACGCAGTTTGAAGAAGTTTCACATGCTTTTACATACATTTGTCCTCTTCAGATCTTGTCCATTGGAGTGCTGGACATTTTTGGTTTTGAGGACTACGAGAACAACAGCTTTGAACAGTTCTGCATCAACTTTGCCAATGAACGTCTCCAGCATTACTTCAACCAGCACATCTTCAAGCTTGAGCAAGTAAGGCATCTCTTCAATTACTGAATGGGGGGGTAATTCACATGACAAAAATAAACACACCTATGTGCTAAATATGTGTGACAATAATTTCACCTCATTCAATAAGCTCCCCTACCTTGCCAACATGTCGTTGCAAGGGGCGTACCAGGTGAAAGCCATTGAAAATCAGCATGTTAATGAGCTGCTGCATATTTAAGCACTGTAAGAGAGGAGGTCTGTGTCTTTGATTCCGGGTGGTGTTGCGTGGGGGTGCAGTGTGAGGTGTGTGAGGCATGCACTTAATGGATGAGGCGCAGCTCCACTAGAATGCGTGACAGATCAGATCAAAACTTGCCATTTAAATAAAGTGGCTAATCAACTGGCTGGCTTAGATATCATTTTTATTGCTCTCTAATGCCAAATACAGTTTAAAACATCACCCAGATTTCATACTGCTATAATTTACTGTTAGACAGAAACAGGTCTCTCTCATTTTTTGACAGTGTTTTTTTATGAATAGGTTACCCAACATGCAAATGAGGAAATACCATAAGGCAAGCACTGAAAAAGGCAGCTAAATATGAATGAGGGAACGTGGTTGCGGGACTCGTCAAATTGAGTGCTGTGCTTTATGGATTACCTCTTATGTGTCACGCTGTTCGTCACTATGGATACCTCAAGGTTGACAATTCTTGGTTGAGTGGCCTCCGACTTGACTGGCTTCCTGTTTTTGACCGTGAACTGAACCTAGCACTGTGACTATTACCTTAACATACTGTAGATCTACCCTTTAGCTTTGACCAGTACCCTGGAAATCCCTCATCCTTATCACACCACACAGTGTACATATATTACAATGAGGTTGAAACAATGGTGGAATTCTTTATCACATTATGCAACAGGGTTAGCTGTGAGCCTGACAGCCATATGACTCAATTCAGCCCTTCCCTGTGGCCACCCCCATCGTGGATTTATGTTCTCTAAAGCGAGCTGATTAACTTCAAAGGGCTTTTAAAGTCATGATCTGTAAGATTTGCCCGGCAGTTAAACCTCGTGTTTACCTTGAGAGTGACTCAATCAGTCGCCATGCCCTGACATGTTTGAGGGGCAGCAACTACTCTAATGCTTCCTTCAGCTCACAAATAGCACAGAGACGTGAAGGCCTGTATGTTCAGCTATTCCAGTTTTGCAAGGCAGCTGATCACAAACCCTGACCCATGTCATAAACATGTTGAGATGGTACGTTGTCCTTTTGCAGCTTAGGGTCAATGAAATTTAGTGGCATTGTGCTGTGAATTAAGGACTTGTCAGATTTAACATGTTACGGTGACTTGTTCTTCAAATGATCTGGTGGATTATATACATAATGGCCTAAGAATTATACCTTCAAGACCTTCATGAGGAAAGCAATCTGTGAAATATGACCTGCAAACGGTAAAATGTCCTTAGTCAACTCTGTCCTGTAAATGTTCATCTGCATATCGAGCAGCCCCAGCAAAATGATAAACTCTTGGAAGTTTTCTGTACTGATGGAGCAGAGCTTATGGCTGCAGTTTAGGCTAAATGCTGAACATCATCATTATGGTGCTTTAACTTCACATTTCAGTCATTACTGTTCTCAGCCTTGCAGTGCTGCCTCCGTATACTGAGCCAGCCATAAGATTTGAACGTATATCAACTTCTACAACACTAAGGGACTTGATGTGTGAAAGAGCTGTGAAATGATTACTAAATGATTTCCTGCTCTTGACTTCCAATGTTTTCCAATAAGCTGCCACTATAGATATGAAGATGTGTTTTTATCCACACATCCTGATTTTTACTATCAGGATTTAGTTAAGATTAATAAAAATATAAATCATTGATTAAATTAGCAAGACCAAAGACCTGACAGATGAAACATGAGAGTGTAGATGTTCACGATGGCTTAGGTACAGCGATGCATTAGTTCTCTGTGGAAAAATCAATGTACACTACTTAGGCAGCCTGAAAGCTTCTGAATTTGTGTTCAACAATGCAAAATCACACAACTGCCCACAGAAATGTATTGAGTAAGACAAACTCATAAGCTCACTGACCTGAAAGCTTGATTTTTGATTCATCCTTTAATTCCATACCATTTTTCAGATAAGGTCTTACATATTTTTATTTCCCCTCTGAAACACCTCTTTGGACACATCCCCAAAGTATCAGGCTAACATCCAATGGCCAATCAGAACAGTGGGCTCGTTGGGAGTAGTCCTTAAAGAGACAGTACCTAAATGTCCTGTTTTCACTCAAGGAACAGTAGAAGTGGATCAATGTGTTTTTTGCACATTACAGCATTGCAAAGATTTAAAATTTTGCTTTTAAATGACAATGAGAACAATAAGAACATGAATATAATGTGTTCCCTTTGACTAATACGTTTCCTATTTCTGCCTATTTTTCAAATGTGTTCATCAAACAGTTCCAGTGATGTTTTGCTCAGTCTCATCTTTGTAACCTACAAACAACTTCTGTGCAAGTAGTGATTGTACTGAGCTTAATTGCAGCTCTAGAGCAACACTAATTATCTTTTAACTTCTGATTGATCTTTGATCATCTAGTTAAGCTTGTACGACAGCCAGCACATTTGCCCAATAGAAAGACGGAGCAGGATAAAATTGACGATAGACAGGAGACAATGATGGACATGCTGTGCTGTGCCATATCATAAATCTCAAGTGTACTTAAAGTAATTCCAGGAATACTCAGACGTGACACGAACTAATTAGAGCGCAATTTTCTTTTTCACTGAAAAGAGAGCTTGTTAATGTGTTTCATGTTCTGTTGGCCACTAGGTGCCATCTACAAATTGCAAAGAAGCACACAAAAGTAGCAGATGTATAGAGGTACATTTAAAGCAACAGCAGTAAGGGATAGAAGTAAAAGTAAATGTGTGAGCTGTGCAGTGGAATCCAAGGTCTGTATGGTCTGTATGTGTAATCAGTTTATGTATGTGATGTGGTATCCACAAGTATTTCAGACATCTGTTTGTCTGTCACAGTATGTGTTAATGTGGTTGAAAGATTATGTAGCAGAATATACATCCAATTATCCAGCTTACTTAATATTACTGCAGTTGAGTCACAAACGGTTGAACATGATCTGGAGAGCAGTTGAAGCTAAATCTGCACAATTTGGAGCCATGTTAGAATTACTTTTGAATGATACAAAAAAGTGGATCACAGTAGTTAAAGCTAATGAGATAAGTTTGTTTCAAAAGCACGTGCACAGAGTAGTCACAGTAACCTGTAAGATGTAATGCAGTACTATGCAACGACAAGACAAACTAACCACGAATTGCCAAAAAGTTCAATTAGTCTGACACATTCTTAACATTCAACGATGATGAAAAGCTCCTCACTGGCAGTACCAGTATTTATACCCATGTATTGGATATTGAAATGGGCTGTTGTTGTATTACACAGGTTTTGCCATTCTTTCCACTCAAACCTTAAAGAGGACAGTGCTCATAGGAGTCGATATGGATAAATAAAGGATAAAAATGTGAACAGATCAATCATCTTTCAGTATTTAAGATTTTCTGTGGTTTTCTACCTTAGCTCTGATATTTTAAAATATCCCAGAAGATAAATCATTTGTACTTTTCAGCCGGGCAACTAACAGCTGATGGCGATTAATGTATTTACCCACAAATACTTAAATAAATTGTGTGTTGATGCAAGTTGAATGGAGTCTGCTGGATTGTTTATGTGGTGAAAGCTCAGTACAAACAGTATCACAGTCTAAACATTTCTCCACCAGGATGGCTGACAGCAGCAGATATTTTGCTCCATTTGAAAGCTGTATGCAAAGATTCACCCATTCAGCACTGGCATCGCCTTGTTCCATATGACCAAATACTGAAAGTTCTCATTTGATATTTGACATTAGAAAGTGATGGTCTTTCCCTCTCTGTTCACTCAGGAACTTTATGCTTTCTGCACAAGCAGAGACATAAGCAGCTGTAATTAACTTGAACTTGTTCAGCTTTCTGACTTTGGGCTAAAGACAGAAGCGGCTGGAGAAAAGGAGATTCCAGTAATTTTTAGTAAACCTCCTGTGGATTAAGGCACTTTATTGGTTAACTCTTTCCCACGAACACAGGAAAATAACATGTACAGGAAACAACACGACCAAATGTTCAGAATGCTTCTCTCATTATTAAACTACCAGGACATGCAGCTCTGAAGGGAAGGAGAGACAACATGAAAATGTGCAATAAAACAATGTTATTACTGTCATAGACTTTAGAGCAGCTAGTCCTTTATAGGAGGGTATCTGCCTTTTTGATGACACATTGATGATTGATATTTTTATGGGGACCCATATATAGAAATGCTTGTGATGCCACGTGCACTGTACACCCTCTGGCCTTACCTTAAATCCTGCCTTACTTTCTTGTGTATCCTTTTGTCTGTGCCAGTCTCTATAAATCGTTTCCTGTATATTTCTGTTTATGTTTAAATGAAGTATTAAGCCATACTGGATCTTTTGGAGCTACTTGTTCAGAAACCTTTTCAGAAAAATACATCCAGAAAAGAATTTACAATACATATAAATAATTACAGCACTTGGAGGCAATGTCTCACTGAAAGCAGCAGCAGTGCTGAGGCCTCTGTGTGTTTTGTGTTCCTGTAGGAGGAATATAGAGCAGAAGGCATCAGCTGGCGCAACATCGACTACATCGACAACACAGGCTGCATCAACCTGATTAGCAAGAAGCCCACAGCACTGTTCCACCTGCTGGATGAAGAGTGCAAGTGAGTGTATTAATGACCTCGAAGAGTGAATAAGGATTCTAAAATTCAATTTATCTTTTGGCTGTTTTATGTCGAGAGAGTAATTGAGAGTGATCATGTTGTCATGTCTTTCATCTTTTGCAAATTCATTTTATTGCACCCGTTGTGCACTCTCAGCATGTTAATACAGCTGCTGAAAGTGCATCCAGGAGGTGCACAGGTAATAATTTTGCTGAACACTCCCAGAGAGTCATGAAAGCTGCACAGTGATTACTTTCTCAGGCTTCACAGGACTGGCCAACACTAATTGCTGTAACAGAACAAGACAACACGCACCTGTATAAAATAGGCAGATACCTGGGAGAACATAAGATGAATCAAGAAGGGAAAAAACAACAGTTCACCGTCGACGCTCATGGTCTGTTTATTGGAAAGCATCTCATCACTGACAAAGGTTGTGAGATTAAAATGTAATTTCCAGTATCTCCTCCTAAATGGAGCATAAGTGTTGACAGTGCAGCAGCTGTTTCCTCTCTGTAGCCACAGGCCCAACCGTAATCTTAAGCATTTACAATACAACCATAACCAATTATAATGATGTATGGGGCTCAGCTCAGGGAAACTAGGTAATCTCGACAAACTTTTCATGCATCGGGGCGGGAGACTATCAGATGTTTCTTTGGAGGTGATCCCACATGACCTGCTGAGTTTTCTGTGTTGATGTTGACACGAGCAAAGGTCCAGCTTGTTTGACCACTGACATCAGATAAAGATCAGGAGTCCCCTACAAGGTCAGGATTACAGAAAGGCAACCTCTCACAGCAGGGGATCGCGCTTGTCGTAACTTATCTTATTGGCACTCGGCCTTAAATGCAGCTAAGGAATTGAATGTTTTCCTCATGAAAGCACACTCTAAGAGGTAAAATCACCAACATCTCCTGCACTTAGGAGACCTGGAAAACACCTGATACTCAAAAAGAGAAAGAGGAAAATTGTGCTTGTCCCTGTCAGCCTTTTGGAATAGACAAGGGAACAACATAGCACTCTAATCTGAACAATATAATCCCCTAGTCTGTTTTGTTGATTTGTTTAATGAATGATAATGGTGGAAATCATCTTAAATTGTAAACAAAATAATGATGATTTAATGAAATATCAATTTATGTATAATTCTGTAGTCTTGAAATGGAATGGGGACATCTCAGTTCTCAGTCAAATGTTGTAAAATACAGTGTCAATTTAGTGTATCAACTGTTTTTGCACTTGACCACACAACATAATGTAAGTAACAATTTACTCTTTAATCCTCTCAGAAGCCTGTTTGATTTGATTTCCTCTTCTTTTCCATTTGGACACAGACTTAAATTCCCCCGACTTGGACTTTCTGGAAAGTGCTGAGGGCTGTGTTGTTTTCAAATCTCGGGTTTCAGCCCATTCCTAAACCTCTGGTGTCTCATTCTTCTCCTCCTCTGTTTCTGTAAGCTGTTGGATTTCTGCGATTTCTGGCTCTTGATGTCTAAAGAACTGGATGGAAAATTGAGCTGTACTCTGATTACGCCACAACTCTATAACTTATGGCAAGAGGAAAAAAATTGTCTAAACTGCCCACAGTTCTGAGATAAGCCCCCATCGTTATCCCACATGGGTTCCAGTGAATCTGTAGAATAGTCTCAGTGTGATGTGTACTAAATGTGTATGAATTAGTTGTCAGTTCAGCCAAACTTCCCTGATTTTTATTTCAGCTTCCCCCAAGCCACCAACCAGACGCTGTTGGACAAGTTCAAGAGGCAGCATGAGGGAAACACCTACATTGAGTTCCCTGCTGTCATGGAGCCCGCCTTCATTATCCAACACTATGCTGGCAAGGTGAAGTACGGCGTCAAGGTCAGTAATTATGTTCTTTTTTGTTAAGTCTTTTTAATTACACCAAAAAGGGAAAAGGAAGTGGTGCCAATTTCACAATTTTATTTTGTGTTTTGTCGGCTTGTATTGTGGGAGGAGACTTGTTTGTTTTTGAGTTTTTTTGAAAGGATTTTTCATTTAAGATCATGTAATTCAGTATTAAAGGCACAATTTAGACCTAAAGGTACACAATGGAGTTCTTAAGACAAACTATTATGTGCATGAATTTAGCCTTAATTTACATTGTAAAAAAATTAATAGAGGGACTAGAAACCAAACCAAATGGAAGATTTTTTTCAGTGTCCAAAGGGTTTAAGTCACTTTAAATCATAATTTTCTCTCAAATTAAACTTGCGGGTCTTCACACTATGGAAAAAATGTAATAAAAGATGTTAAAATTAATGATAAATTGTTGGAGATGGAGCAATATGGTGTTGTCACTTCATGTTGGATATATGATATTCTTTAATGGTGATGCAATAGCAGCTGAAAATATAATAATCATTTGTGTAACATTTGTATTTGTATTCATAATTTTTTTAAAAAGAAGCTATTTTCAATGAATAACAGTTCATGTTTTAATGTGAATTCAACACTTAGACAGGTTTTACCTTTTTAAATAGAACTCTTGTAAGATACCCGCATGAAGAACACACACTCTCGCATGCACACACGCACGCACGCACACACACACACGCGCGCACGCACACACACGCGCACTCACACCACATACTGAGTAGCTGCACTACTACTGCCACTTAGAGGCATGAAAAGGATCATTATTTCTCACATGTAACAATAGAGAGTCGGTTGTAAGCAGTTTTTTTGTATTGCATAATCAAGTGAAGATCTGGCAACCCAGGGATCCTTTTACCCATTGTGCAGCTCTGGGCTTTTATTTACAGTTACCAGCATTAACAAGAGCCCTCCTCATGGATTGACATACAGTGAGTAGTCTGATTTCAGGTATAACGAAATGGGAGCCAACTCGGAAGGAAAGTTACAACTATTAACATTGAAAACTTTCCATTAATATGTAGCTTGGCAGTGTAGTAGAATAGTGTAATCCTGTTATCTTTAACATTTCCAATTAATGTGATCAAACTTACCATTACAACACAAACATTGTCCTATTCATATAATTATTAATTGTTTTCATGTATAATAAATATAATGACTGAACAAGTAGTCTAGTTATTATCACGCTCACAAGCTTGGATGTTAAATTATGATGTTACATCTAAAATAGGAATAAACATGCATCAATGAGGTTTTTTAAAACATTTATTTATCCCGGGTGTGTTTGCTCGTTTGCAGAGCTGAACAATTACACACATTTACACCTGGAAGCTGTCCAATACAACCACTCGCTTATAAGCTCTGCTCTGCCACTGTGCTCCTCCTATGGAGCAGTTGGTAGTTAGGTACATTGCTCTTGAGCACCTCAGCGATGTTGATAATGCAGTTAAAAAATGTATCCTGGGATCAAACCAGCAACCCTGTGGACACAAGTTTGCTTCTCCAACGAAGACCACCACTGACCTGCTACCTGCTTTTAATAATATAATTTCTCTCTCCCCCTCTTTCTCTTTCTCAGGACTTCAGGGAGAAGAACACGGACCACATGCGGCCAGACATTGTGGCTCTGCTTAAGAGCAGCAAGAACGCCTTCATCTGCAGTCTGATCGGCATCGACCCCTCAGCCACTTTCCGCTGGGCGGTGCTCCGGTCATACTTCAGAGCCACGGTGGCTTTCAGGGAGGCTGGGAAGAGACACACACAGAGGAAGGCTGGTGAGCCCTCAGTCTTAACAGAAACGTACAAAGACACACACTACACTAAGGGAAAGGCAAATAAGGAAGAGCAAACCCCTATTTGAGCTCCTTGCAACCACATAGTTGGAAAACCTTATAAAGTATGGTATGTTTGTTGTTGACAAATATCTGTGGCTCTTTTTTGTATCAAGGCAAGCATAGTGTTTGTATGCCTCTGTCCCATATTGTGTCCATGTTTGCAACAGCCCATTCATCAGTGTTAGATTAAAATGGAGCAATGTGACAAAACACATGGCAGTAGAAAGAACACAGCTGTGTTCTCTGTAATCTGGCTAAAGCTCAGACTGTGTCACTAAAGAAATGAATCCAGAAAGAAGGAAGGAACACTGACTGACTGTGTGGCATGTAAACATTACAGAAATAAAAACACTAAGTAAGGAGAATACGCTGCCGAGTAAGTCTAGGTGAGGGAATGATGGTTATGATTTGTTTGGCAGTGTCAATTTTTAAAGACGACTTAGCACAAAAATCCTGAATGTAAACTTTATATATGACTTAATTCTGTCATGTATATGCCATGTAGTTATGATTTGTCCTTTTCTTTCATCATAGATTGCTTTACTCTGCCATATTTTGTTTAACCAACCACTGTTCTGTAGTATGTGTGCATTGTGCTAGTAGTGCTGCCATGTACTGTAAACACTGTAGTTGTTGCTCTTTTAGCTTTGGCTCCATGTGAATGCCTTCTTTCCTTTAGTATGTAGTGCTGTAGCTGGACTTGATATACAGTAGACACGTTACACTGGTCGAAGCCGCCGTTTGAATCAAACTTTATGCTCTGCATCCTCTTGATCCTTCTTTAGCTCACATGTAGATGTGGTTATGTGAAAATAGACTTATTTTTTACAAAGTTTGCATCCTTTCCTAATACTTGCATAACTCTTAGAAAACTTTCCTTCCAACCAAAATCTTAAGATATCAGCGTCATCCAGGAAACATGTTACCTTTCTTCTAGCACACCTGATGACAATGACAATGACAAATGTATTGGACAGAGATATGCAT
>OMOW01101643.1:0-17240 GCA_900312555.1 Lamprogrammus exutus
TGGTGTGGCCGTGGCGCACTGGAGAGCGGGCGTGGAGTTTATTTAAAGCAACGTACAGGATGACCACTGGGATCTACGCTTGGGATCAGGCTACATTCAACTGCACACAATGCCCACAGAGATTCCCAGGGGAATTCCCTCTTCCATGATAGCTAAATCTTTCAGACCTCAAAATACCAGACAGCTGCTGTGGGCAGTGAGCAAAAGGAATTACACACTCAAATACATGTACACACGTGCTCACAGAGTAGCTATAAAAACAACTGTTTTCCATGATACATCAGTGTCAAATAACCTCCATTTTATCACTAGGAAACTATTTATTCGGCAGTGTGTGCATACTAAGTAAGCAGCTTATTTGACCTATACAGTACTGAGATCATTACAACCACAGCTTTAAGAATTACCATAGAGTTGAATCAGCACCTCTGATAAATAAATAATTTTATTTTTTCATTTTACGAATCACAAATGTAAGATTTTTTATTTTTATTGTAATAGATTGAATTTGGATAGTACAAGTGTACCTAATAATTCTGTTTGTAACTTGCAAGTAGGATGGCAAGTAGTAATCCATGTGCTGTGGAAAGCATTGTGCAAAGCAGATTGTTTACATCCAAAAGACATAAACTCTGCTATCATCAGGAACCTGACAGGTACAGAAATGTGTCAGAAAAAGCTTTATGATGAGTTTTGGTGTGCATGTTGAACTCAGCTTAAGCTTTTATTCGGTCACTGGGCTCTGCTCAAACCCTTTGCATTTTCTGCAGCTGTCTATCATAGCAGGGAGTTAAAAATATCGGAGCTGAAGCTTTGAAAGTGGTATGTAGCGAGACAGGATCAAGCTGATAATATAGCAATTCTAAGCCGTGAGCAAGAAAACGAGAGATAAGACTGATCTACACGTCACAGATAGCAGGAAGGCTCAGTTGTCTTTCTGATAACATTTGGATGGGGAATTAGAGTTGCACCATACAAGTAATCGGAGAAATTAGTGTGTGGCTTCAAATGCGCACAGGGGCGAAAATCAATGCTAATGTAAGAACACAAACACAAGTGCAGATGCTGACCTTGGGTTTTAATTGCAAATCAACCTCTCTCGCTCTGTCTCTCTCTCTCTCACACACACACTCTTGGCAGCAGGTTTATTACTAAATGTATGTCACT
This sequence comes from Lamprogrammus exutus, assembly GCA_900312555.1. Lineage (NCBI taxonomy): Eukaryota > Metazoa > Chordata > Actinopteri > Ophidiiformes > Ophidiidae > Lamprogrammus > Lamprogrammus exutus. Next base: position 1,168 of record OMOW01101643.1, read on the forward strand.
CGTTGGGTCAAAATGTAACAAGTTCAGCACATTTTGAAAGCAGTGGATCATTTTCTGATGGTTTTGCAGGACTCATCATATTGTCTGTGTAGGGTCACACACACAACAAACAACTTTCAAAGTCACAGGATTGCTCTGTTGTTCACAATGCACAACTTTCTGTCTTATAATCGACTATTTAGAAGTCATAATTTCATGAAATAGTCAGATAATTGTTTACTCAGATGTAGTTACAAAACACATGCAAGAAATGACACGGAGATGAAGCCTCGGATGTTCACCATATGCTTGTGATCCAAGTTGTGTGCTGATTTGCAGATTTAAAAAATGCCGTGTGTGCTGATGTTTTGTTGCAAGTGTTACCACTCCTCTTCCTCCCTTAATTCCCCTTTTCTGGCGTCTTGTACTCTCATTGGCTGTAGCATTCGCATCTGTTTGGCTGAGCACATTATTTCTGGATTTAGGCTCCTCGACAGGTATTCAACCTGCTTGAGATCAACATCGACACATCTCTCAGTTCACACATTTCAATCATAGCTCACAGATCCCCCCCCCCAAAATAAAATAAAATAAATAAATAAATAAAGTAAAATGTCAGCATGTAGTTGCATAATCTGAACCTGCCTTAAGCTTGTATGCATGCAGCAAGATTGATCCAAAACTGTAACTGTAGCATGAAAAGTTTTATGTCCGTGACAGAGGTAAGCGCTAACCTTGGTTGACCTTTAACGGCAGGACAGCAGGATATTGGGCCAGTGGGACAGCAAAGCTGGCCACAAGGTCACAGCTATCACCATAATCCCTGGAGGAAACTGGGAGAAGCTCTGTGACTACTTCACTGCTCCCAGTAATAATGATGTCACTCTCTGGATCCACATCAAAGCGGCCCAGTTGAGACATGCATGCTAACCACCTATACGCCCAGATAGCTCGTGACTGGGTGGGAGTGCTTTGTGAGACACAGAGGTTTCCACCAGGCGACAGGCTGTCTGTGTGATGCCTGTGTTACTGCTGCTTTCTTGACATGCATGTTAAGGAGTACATTTAAGAGCTCAACATCTGGAATGGAAAAAGCAGATACCACTTACATAAGACCAGAAAAGCCAAACAACCCACGCAAAAACTCTGCACACATAGCTACGGGACTCAGGGGAGAAAAGTTTTTGTTTCTATGGCTTCATGCCAGCAATCTCCTCACACAGACACTATTTATTGTGAGGATATGGGCATCATCACACACAGCAAAACACGTTAATATCAGATCAGGTTGGATGGTAATTTACTAAATGTAGCCACGAGGCAAACTTGCAGAGCGAAACTTGTCATCAATGAACACCTGCCTAGTTACCAGTCAGACAACGGTCAACACTGCCAGTCTACATATTAGTCAGAGGTTTGACAGAGTTTTGGGTTAAATTACGTACAACAAACGGACAAATGAGGATTTTAGTGTCTGTGCTACATAGACAGATAAACTTAATCAATGGTGATGTTTGTGTAAAATTTAATATTTAAGTCCAAATGCCACTTATAAGGACATGACATTGTCAGGTTTGAAATTGAAACAGTTAAGGCCACAAGTTTGTACTCATATCAGAGCACACTGTACCCTTTCAGATTCCTTCTCCTGCTCACTCACACACTCATTTGTAGGTCTACTATCGTACACGTGCACTTCCACACCTGTTCGCACCTTCTTAAACCGTGTCTGTTGTAAAATCACACTTAAAATTGTTACCATCCAGTCTGTAGTTACCTGCAGGTGTTGACCTGGAAGCCTCACAGATGTGTCTTTACAAGGCAGTGAGGTCATCTGTGAAACGGATAACCTCTTATGAACAGGGCGAAAGCCAAAGCACTGTTGATGAGAGGGGATCGTGTTCAAGAAAAATGAAGATTCATTCCAGCATGTGTCCACCACAGGGGGAGAAACCTCAGAGTCACAAACATAACAGCTTTATCAGCAGAGCTGCAGCTCAGCAAACTGAATCCACCCAGTGTGTAAACACAGAAAACACAACCGCCTGTGTTTGTTTACCTGAGGAACATCAGCCACAGAGGATGAGAAATAAAATATTCCCGTAGAGATCTGGAGATGCTCTTATCATAAATACAAGTACTATCAGATTATTCTATTCTATTCCATTTTAAATTGGTCATCTGCATGTATTGATGACGGTTATCAATACACGGTATCATTTCTCTATCAAAGGAGAAAACACTCTGTGGGGATGAATGTAATGGCATTACCAGGCCCACTCATAAAGTCTTTTGACCCTTTCATGTTTATGTCCAATAAATCAGGTTTCACAGTCTCTCCAGCCAGTGTCCTACGCAAACCCATGCGAGGAAGCAGTAAAGCTGTCCCATAAGGAGAGGAGATGGTGTTAGGACCTCTCAATCCCCATGTGTCACACCTTTCAATCCCTTAACACTCAGTGGGGATTACTGTTTTCATCCATTCTGTAACTAATATCAGTGTTTAAAGCCTGAATGGTAAAACTGGCCAATAATAATCCAGAAAATGACTAAAGTCCAGCCCTCTGACAACACCCAGCCTTACAAAATTGCATCACACCGCGATCATAACAAGAGTCATAGTTATTGGGAATTTAGTTACTTCCAGCTGCTAATAATGTATGTGAATGAAAGCAGACCAGAGTTTGGATTCAGTCATGGTGCACAGGCTACTGTAATCAAAAAATTAGCAGGTTCCATACATCACTTGCTCTAAAATTGCTTCCATTTTTACAGAAATAAACAAAGGAGATCAAGATTTTGGTGCCGAATCATACTTAAGATGTTCAGATTTAAGATTCTTTGATGAGATTCTGTGCCATTGCCGTAATGTGTGTTTATACTTTATCCATGTATGTGCACGATCTCTCTCTTTCGCGCTGTGGCCTTTTAAAAACTTTTTCAAAACTCTCAAAACACATTTTTATAAACAGACTGGCCCATACCATGGATGTTTGTGGGGCTTACACTTGCTCAGAAGAAATCCACAAAAATGACAAAGAAAAGTGAAACAATGAGCTTCTCCTTCTTTGTTCCAGAGAAGCAAATCGAGCCAAACAAAACAAAGCCAAAAGCCTTGATTAAAAGCATCTTGGCTGAGAGGTTGGAATTGTTCATACATTTTCACCATATGAAACGACTGCACAACACACAAAAGAAACTGGCATTTATGTGGCCTGTGGGTCTGAAAGAATCTGAGTGAAGTTAAATCATAATCCTGAGGTCTATTATATATCATGACAGTGATGCGCAGAGTGACCTCATACTGTCACTGGCTTGCTAAACATGCTTAGACGGTTAATTCATGAATCTAAACTGAGATGGAACTCTTTTAAGTTATCAACACAATAAATCAGCCTGAAAAATACACAGGAATCATGGATATCTAGATGACTGCAACAGATCTACGAAGCGCCGTTGTCATGCAAATCTGGCCTTAAAAACCTACATGAACTTGACCTAGAGGTATTACACAAGGTTTTCCCTCTGTTTGATTAATGTCAGTGTGTGATGTACTGAAGTGTGTCTTCTGCAGCAGAGGGGAGCTGGCAAAGAATAAGGTCATAGAGTGGCTGGAGTGATGTGCAATTTATTATACCGTTCATGTTGAAGGGCAGGAGGGAAGTCTCACTGCATTCCAAGACATCTGCTCTTCTCCTCTCGAGCCGACCCTCTGCAACCAGGTTGTGCATTTTCGCGTATGTTGTGCATTCTTTGAAAGTGAGATGCTTTCGCGATTTGGTATTAGAAATCTATGGCGTTACGAATGAAATTGGCGTCCAAGTGTGTGTTGCAAGTTTTTCCAGCATGTGTGGGAGGATTGGGAAGCATAAATGGTAGGGGTGAGGGAACTTTGCAGACGGTTATGTGCAAAATGCAGCAATGACAATGAGCCAAACTCAAAGTGCAGCTTCTGTTAGTTCTCCGTCCACATATGCCGCAAGAAAAATTCCACTTGTTTCTGCTTTGGCTTTCTAAGTCCGGTTACATAATCCTGACCGAAAGATCCTTGAATCATTGGTTTCCTATCCAATCAGACATGGATTTATTGGGTAAAAACTTAACAGATCAGGGAACATCAGTGTTTACATTTGCATGAAGCACTTTTAATACTTGGTCCTGTTTTCCATGACAGTGACTTGACCACTGTGGTATGAGTTAATGATGTCTGGTATAATAAAGTACGAGAAAACACATTACTGAGCAGAGAGAAGATTTAATTGACCAAGAAGACTTGTGGTCCACTAAAGTGAACGTTGCAACCATATGGTAGTGGTAATAGCCAATAGACCAGCATGCAGGCAAGAGCGTGCAACGTGGATAAACACAGTCACACACACCAGAATCCTTCCACAGTCTTTTGCTAACCCACATCAACTCACATTTTCCCACTTTTCTCCATGTTTGACTCATCTTCCTCTGTGCACGTATACAAGGATGGCTTTGCAAACAAATATTTCCTGTGTGTTTGTTAAAGTGACAGTGCTGTGATAGTGTTGCTGACCCTGAATTGTCATCTCCTCCAGATTACAGGTATTTGTACAATCACTGCCCGGGCCCGGAGTGGAATGTTATGTGCAGGGGCTGTTGTGAGTATGATGTGATCCGCTGTAAATGCCCCCTACAGGGGACTCCGGTGGGCTATGCTGTGCCCTGCTGCCGCAACGCCATAAATGAGTGTGACCCCTGCATTATCCATCCAGGTATTCTATTCTCCTCTTACCTTTTTTACGGGTTGGTTATGATGTTCAATTTGAGTAGCTCTGTTTTGTGGCATTTTTCTTCCATTTCCTTGGACAGAATTAACGGTTAGCAGAGTGGAGGATTGTCTTTGTACGGTGTGCATCCGTGTATTATAGTCCATGTTTATTTCCACCTTTGAATCTGGTCTTTGTCTAATATTTCCCCTGTACTGTCTGACCAAGTGCTGCCTGTCCACCGCACAGCTGTTTGCACTGTAGCATGACAATCTGTGCAATCGAAGGCCTGAAAATAACTCCATTTGTGTCTGGTCTGCTATGTTTTTAGGCAAATTTAACATGGGCTCCTCCTATTGAATTATTGGCAGAGTCCTCTTGCATTGGCAGAATAAAGGAGGATAGGATCACGCATTTGGAACTTTGATTTGTGAATGAAATGGGAGTAGATCTGATCAGATGAGCTCATCATCTCTAAATGAAATATGGACATACTTGAGACAATTACTACACAGGGATGTCTGCACACATGTGCTCTTGCTGATGTTATTTTCCTACATGCCATCCAGCTACAATATGTAAGCGTTTCATGTTTTCCTCACAACTTGAATGTGCTCATGTTTTCTTTTATGGGGAAAAAAACAGATGTTCAGAAACAAACGGATACCTGTACATCACGTTTTACAGTAAAACACTGAAAAATGTACCTCAAGCCTGAACTCATAAATCCCCATGTGTTCACCCCTAGTGCATTTGTTGTCAACATTTATATCCCCATACTCATATGGGGCTCTTCACTCCCCTCAGTGAGTGAGAGCCCATGGACAAGTAACCTCTAAGTGAAAATCCATACTCTCAGGAAACCATTTTTGAAGTTTTTCTTCATATTTCTATTTCAGGAAACAGTATGTGTGCATTTAGGAGAAGAGGAGCTTAATGAGTTTAGCAGGGCTGATGTCGATGAAACCCAGCAGGGGTCAGGTGAACTTGGGCCGCATGGTTCAAACTCAATGGGGAAAGTAATACCACTTCTGAGAAACAGAAGCAGTTCTTTTTGAAAGATTGACATTCTGGCCCGTCTGTTGTTTGACTCCTGTTTCTGGCCCCAATCACCCTGGCCCTGTCTCTGTCTTTTCCCAGGTTGCAGTATATTTGAGAACTGTAAACGCTGTAACAATGGCACATGGGGCCCCAGGGACGACTTCTTCATTAATGGCAAATACTGTGCTGAGTGTCGGCCTGGCTGGTCTGGGGGAGACTGCATGAGTGAGTAGTCTGCATCCTCCTCTTCTTGCCAACTAGTAAATCCTACATGGTTTTAATGTTAACAATGAATAACACACACAATGAAATGAATACTATATACAATGTACCATTTCCTGTCTGATTTATCTTCATCTTGGACAACTATATTAGCTTGGAAAGCTGCCATATATCCAGGAGGTTTTCCACGAGGAGCTGAAATGAAAAGTCAGAGTCAGGAACAATCAGGAATCCCATAAAGCCATTTAATAAGTTACATTTGGACACTGACTGCAACTTGCTGAAAATGCAAATATTCTGCCTAGGGGCACAACAAGCATATGTTTGATTTAGTGCAGAAACCTGGCAAGCTGCTGAATTATTTTGTTGCTCCATGGGTTTATGCCTCTTCATGTCTGCAGGCTTTTGTACATGCTGACGCTTTACAGTGGCTTTGGAAACCCAAATGTAATTGCTTTTGGTTTGAATGGTAAATTTAAAAAAAAAAAGCATAAAGACACACAAAATAATAATTTAAGTGCAATTAACAGTCTCTAAAATTTGAGGAGTACCACAGTTTCTCCACCACTCTATGCATGGAATTCCTATCTGTGTGTTTCAGAGTGTGGGGGTGTGATCCGCAAACGGCAGGGCCACTTGGTGCTGGAGAGCTATCCCAACAACGCTCGTTGTGAGTGGACGATACAGGTGGACCGTCCCTTTACCATCGACCTCAGGTAAAATAAATATGCTGTCTGCTTTTGTTGATCCTCATTAGAGAGCAAATGTTGAGATTAGAGCGTACATAACATCCATTATGAATGATATATTTAATGTATTGCCCAGCATGATTGCAATTGCTACCAGCTGCAATTAAAAACAGCACTTTTAACACTGCTTACATATGAGCAAGCGATACATTTGTGGTGAGCAAGTTGCACATCACCTCACTTTGCTGCCTACACATGCGATGCTCTGTGCCTTGCTCAGAACCAAGATGAACACACTACATCATGAAGAGCCATTAGCTTCTATTGTAGCAAACGGTTAGCTACATCCAGAGCTAAATGTTAGAGTTGTTACATTAGCTGCTAACACTGCATATACATGGAGTTATGCCAGTTTACAAGCATGAACTGCAATGCTCCGATATTAATTTGAATAAGACCACTTGTCAGACCACAACATGATCATATAAACACATGCAATAGTCTGACTAAGACCTTAATCAGGCAAAGCTTGGTTCAGCTAAAAGAGGTGGTCCAGCCCAAATGCATAAATCGCGCCATTACTCACATTCAGAGTTTTTGCGACAATTTGCTGCACTTTTCGATACCATACATTTGAAGACGATGTCTGGCATCAATGTTAATCTCTGCTGTATGGATACCGCATGTGATATAACACAACCTTAATGTAATGAACTTTGAGCTAGCTAGCAGTTAGCCAAAGCTGTAGTAACCAGCTAAACTCGTCGGACATGAGTGAACTCGAGAGAAAAACTGCACTTTTGGAGAGAGGAGGAAACCATCCTCATGATAAAGATCTGAGAAGAAGAAAAATGGACAGCATCAAATATTTAGACGGAATAAGTTGACGTTCGGGGTTTTTTGTTATTTTTGGCTGATGGTGGATAAAAGTGAAATTGACTTGTTGCGAAAAAAAAATCTGACTTGGAGGTGAAGCCAAAATCCACCCGTTGAGCTCCGGGTGACACCACGAAGTGAGTGGATAATCCGGCCACGACACCCCCACACCATTAATTAATTTTGTTTTTCCAAAATTCCACTACCGCCCCCACCCCGTTTGCACCCATGCCAGTATGTAATTTGGCCTAATAGTAACACCTCCACGAGTTTGAGAGGCACTCAATTCCCTAGATATAAATGGTATTAGGTTGTACAACAGCTCTCCCTCCATTGATTTGGAGAAAATAAATGAATGTTGTACAAACAAAAGCTTATGCCTTCTGCAAGCTGTAAATAATACAGAAAACCTATATATCAATTAAATTCTGCATTTCCATTTTGCATCAGTATTTGGGACCTTCATTGTCCATCTGTGATAGTTATTAATGGCTGGCCCACTTACGTCAGATTTCCACTCATTTGAGATGTTTCTGCAAGATGTATGGCATGGACCGCTGGCAGGCCAATAGCAACTTTTGGAAACCACAACGCCACCTTTTCAGACAATAACCTTGTGTGATTACTGTCTATTTCTGTAATTTTCTCCATTACACACAAACTTTATAACAAGAGGGCATATGTACAGACAGGCTTTTAACAGGACAAAAGCTCCATACAATCAGATTCAGGCCAGCTGTGCAGTGGTTAAAAGTTTCTTGTCTGCAGAAAACACATTTAATGACTCCAAGCATTCCTTTTTTTAACCATATATAAAGTTCTGCATAAACTTAACAATCGTGAAATGTGTCATGCATAGACAGCAGGGGCCAAATACTGGCTGTGATGACAAATGTCAGTGCAGACACAGTTAATAATTCAATGTCACATTTATATTGCCTTCATGAAGTAAATCCAACAAAACCTTTGATGAAATAGTGCTGCTGTGCTCAGAAATGGACAAATGGAAAATCGTGAGTCTTGATCTAAGTGTCTAAGGAATTACTGGCAAAGGTTTCCTGTATTTAGTCTCTCTCTCTTCACTCTTATGGGTCAAAGTCAAGCGTGGAAAGTAACTAAATACATATACCCAAGTCTGGTACTCCAGTGCAGTTTTGAGGTTCTTGTACTTTTCTTGATAATTTCCATTTTGTGTTGCTTTGTACTTTTTGCACTTCTACAATGCTTCATATCTGGGGGTGATTGTTTTAACTTTTACTCTACTACATTTATCTGGCAGCTATAGTTACAGTACTCTTTGAATGTTCATAAAACGACAATAGATTTGCTGAGTTATACCTGTCATTAATTGCTGGGAGCCACCTAAGGGCTTTTGGGAAAGGATAAAACCAGAGGACTTGGTGGCATGCCAACATCTTCGATAAGATCACTAAATCGGTCCTTCATGTCCATTTCAATGTCAAAAAGCAACTAGATTAAATCTGACAATGCTGAGATAAGCAATGAGAAGCCTTGGTGTTTTTCCTTTTCCAGCTGCCAGTTCTTTCAATGACACATTCTGACTTTAAACCAAACAGCTCACCAACCGAACCTACAGCATACATTTCTTTTACCATTTATCATAATCACTTTAATTCACTTTAAAACAGGCCCCAAAGGCACTCCTCCTGGAGGGTCTGATTGCAGATTGGGAATGTTTGGAAATACAAAATCATACCTCTGTATTTTGGACCAATATATTCAATCATCATACCATTTTTTGTAAACAGCATTGTGGAATCAACAATTTACTTCAGAAAAACATGTTTATGCAGGATTCACGGATGACTTTTATAGACATTTTAGTGCTGCTGATGAAAAATAATGAAATACTTTGGACTGGCATGGCTGTTCATCAACAGTAATTACTGCAGTTGCATAAATGTAATGGTATTTGTATGTGCATATCAACTGTTGCACAGTAACTGATTTTAAAGCTTGCCAAAGCCACAAAGCCAAAGATAGGCTTTCACCCTCTGTTTTCAAGTTTTATAGGTGTTTACTGTTTTCTTTTATTGCTGACAAGAAGCAAGAACAATTATGCTTTATCTCAAATTTTACTTTCACTTAAATATATAAAGTTCATAACGTTTATATTAAATTGGTGTGAATGTGACTTACACAACCACTGTAATTGTTATATTCAGGTATAAATAGACTCCTTTGTCTTGATATTTTTGCTAACAGGCAAAACTTTCACAAATTTTACTTACAACTGAAATAAATCTTATTCTTAATTGCTGTGATGCTGAACATGAGGCACACTCTATACACCATTAAAATAAATAAACCATGTAATAGTTAGGTAAATCATCATCTGCAGCAGTTAATACAGAGAAGCTGTTGTTACAGTTCATTACATGTTGGCTGGCTCTTGATTTCAAAGCATCAATGATGCCAGCTAATGTGGGACTTCTAGGGGACACAGGTGGTTGTATAATCAAGGAACACATGATTACTGCAGGAATAAAACAGAACCTTATTCACCTTCAAATTCATTCAGTGTCATTCATGTCACCATCCATTCCCTGTAATGTCCCAAGTTTGTTTTGCAGTGATAATAGTTTCCAAGATTGCAACTTTTGTGACATGTATTTTCAAAATTAGCTTAAAATTTCCCTAACATTGTTATGTTGTTGTTTTAATACTCGTCTTCATACCAACAGGTTTATGATGGTGAGTCTGGAGTCTCACCATTCTTGCCGCTATGACTATGTGGAGGTCCGAGATGGCGACAGCATCAACTCACGCGTTATAGGCCGATTCTGTGGGAACAACAGACCTGCTCCGATTCAGAGCTCTGGCAACTCTATGCACATCCTGTTTGTCTCTGATGGCTACAAGAACTTTGACGGTTTCTTTGCCACTTTCCAGGAGAGCTCGGGTAGGTGAAAACACACACGTTACTATACTTATGAGGACCCCGATATAACACTTCTCTGATTTGATTTGTAACTTATACTCTAACCTAATCTAACTACTCTAATATAACTCTAAAACCCAGGCATAGCCCTCAAACAGCATTTTGAAGATGTGAGGACTTGCCAAAATGTCCTCACTTTGCAAAGAAAAATCCTTATTCTTAAGGTCTAAAACTCAATGGTCCTCAAAAAGAGAGAATTAAAGAACACACACACAGATACAATATGTTACCAGCAGCCAAGCCAGATTTAGTAAAAATAAACAAAGGCCTTTTCTGTGTAGAAATGCCAATGCACATTTACAAATGGAATATGAAGTAAAGAATATTAAAGGAAATTCAAATGGCGATGGCGTTTTTTACATGAATCCCTCCATTTAATGGTAATGCAGAGAGTCAATAGCTTTAATAAAGGCTGTATTATTATTATACCACAAGTAAATAAAAAGTTTTTTATGTATATTTTCAGCTTGCAGCTCCTCTCCTTGCCTGCATGATGGGACCTGTATCCTGGACACTTCTTACACTTACAACTGTGCCTGTCTGGCTGGCTACACAGGCAAGAGGTGTGAACATGGTGAGTTTCTGCAATTGACAATGAAAAAGTCTCCACAGTTTTATAATATGAAATGTGATTAGACAGCAACAAAGAAAGAAGATAAAGATGATTTGTGGGATTCTAATCACAGGACATAATTACTCTTGCTTGAATTTTCCATCTCAAAAGCCATCTAAAAACAAATGTCCTACATACTTACCAAATCTGATCATTGTTTTCATGACTCTGAGATAGAAATCAGACACTCCTCAATATGACAAACCCATCGAGAATTCGTGTAGCATTTGACCTCTTCCTCTAAGCCATTTGTATTTGCCCAAAGGCAGGCAGTGATTCACTGTCACAAGGGAGAGGTCTGTGGTTTGGATTGGTTTCAGGCAAGCTGCCTTCCTTTTCTATGTCCTGGTCCTATCTACGGAGTTGGCCCATCAGCTGTTCAGAAAATATGCTTAAGTGTCAACAGATGGATTATGAATCCAAATGACCACTTATGTGATATGGCTACAAGATATTAAACATCATTAAGCACTTCTTATATTAACGTGTGCTGCTGTAGACAGACACATTAGGTGAGAGGCATAGAGAAAGAATAAATTAAGGGAGCTAAAGGAAGAACAAAAAATCAGTACAATGGGTGGAGGGGGAAAATATCTGTTTCTTTGATTTATTAAGATTGGATGATGTCACTAAACCATTTTGTTTTTCCAAGATACCCACCTTTAAGTTTATTTTTATCTATATAGTCACTTTCCACTGAGCTCCACTTGGTCATGTGGGGCACTGCTCCGTCAGGGTGTGGTCACAGAACATTTTACCCACAAGGTCTTTTATTTATGGGTGTCTGGACCCTAACTCGTGTTTTTGTAACCAATACACCTCCCTTAAGATCTTGCAAAAACAGACTTTTAAGAAAACCACTCGTGTTTTTTCTTGTGGTGTCGTTTTCAGGCCTAAATTTGAGCCTATAAAACAAATGGTGAAACAATTCTACTTCTCTAACTTAAGCCAGGTTTCCCATTAGAGGAGACTCCCATAAAATGCAGTAGTTTCATTCCACACAATATGCATACATCTGTATTCCCATCAGGAGGCCACAGCTGCTAATTCAACAGAAGAGAGTAACAAAAACACCAATGTTTTACTTTATTTTGTAGGGGAAATGTATTTTACATTTCGCTCCAGTGTCGGCTGGAGAATTCTAAGTATGAGGTTGACATCAGATATAATTCATGGTGCCAATAATCAAAACTGTCATCAGTTCTAAGCTTGAGTTGAAACTCATTCTGCATGAGAGGATCTGACACAATTGTCAGATAGGAAATCATTTCCCTCTCTGTCCCGTTCTTTTTTTCTCTCTGGCGTTCTCTCTGGCATAATTTAATCCGTCTAATGTGTTTTGGAGCGTAGTGTTAAACATAGTTTCCGAGGCATTAAGGAAAGGAATGGCAATTCACTTAGGCATTATTATGCATAGCATCCTCAGTTACATTCCACCCAGACCCATTTCATTATACAGACCGAGATGAGCGCAATTTAGGGTGGAGGACAGGAAGAGACAGTCATTTTAACTTCCTTACGATGCCCACAGCACCTAAGGGTGTTTCAGTTTTTTCTTCATTATTCAAAGGGGTTCAAATAAAGTTCACTTTTGCACATTTGGATGTCCCATTGCATTCCACATTTGCTAAATGTTGGAAATGTCAAAATGCTAAAACACACAGATTATAGGGAGGGTTCCTTAGTTTTGGAGCTATAAAACCACAGCCAGAGCATTTCATGGATATGACCCAACACAAATTCAAAAACACAACAAAACCTCCCGAGGTTACATCTCACACAAGTGTGCTTTAATGGTATTATCACCGTAGCATTACCACACACTCATACCCACCCATTTGTGTATGTTAGTGAGTGAATGAGCTCCACTGTGGCATAGCATAGGCCTATGTCAGAACATTTATGTGTGCACATTTGCAGTTTTCACCCTATATATTTTCAATACACACGGTGGCATGTGGAAAGGATCAGGTGAGCGTTCATGTAGAATTTGTTCATAAGGCACAGCATGCTTACTTTCACAATACCCTCTGCATTTGTGACATTAGTTGTATGTTTCCATTTGGTTATCATATAATGCATGTCACACACAATTTACAAATCTCTGTCTACAACAACACTTCATAAAATGTACTTTTATGACAGTGGAAAGTTGAGCAGTTTAAATATAGCTCTTTTATTGTATCTATTTCTTTACAAGCCATGTGTTAAAGACTTGTTGTGAACTGTTCACACTTTGTAATGGTGGGATCAATTACACATTAGTACACCACATTAATAAGCCTTAAGGGTCGCTGACTGCCTTTTAAGATCTGGGTATTCTTAAATGGCAATTAAGATGCAGAATAACGAGTCTCTGAGTTGTGAATTTGGTTCCTGAGCTACTGTTCTAATCTTCTCCACAAAGCGATGTGCTCATTGTACCATGTGATTGTGTGGTCTTTTACTGCCAGTGTGGTGCAGGGAACTGGTGTTTGAGGAAAACCTCCTAAACCTCCATAGATTTCAATGATTCTGCATTCTTTGACGACAATTTAAGAAACAAAAACAAAAGACTGCACGTATTTATTTCTTAACTGTGCACATCTCTATTTTCACACAGTGGTGGGATGCCGCAGACCTCCAGTGCCCTCCCATGGTTCCACAGAGGGTGTGTTCCACCACTCGGGTGCACGCATCACTTTCCGTTGTGACCCTGGGTTTGAGCTGCGGGGCTTTCATTCTGCCATCTGCCTGAGCGATGGCACCTGGAGTGCACCGGCACCACAATGTGGTAAGAGAATTTAAGTTTGGGATCTGGGGAAACCATATGTGATTCATTTGGTCGTCTCTGGCATTCACACTGCCCAAGAGATGGCAAAAACCAGTGATTTAAAGGATATGCCACGGCTCTCTAGCGTGCCTTTGGATGGAAATAAAATATGACTCTAATTTTAAAGAGAAAAGAATTTCAGAGACGTAACTTTTGACCATTTTTAGATTGAGTGTGGCAAAAGAATATCCACCCAATGCAGGCAGTTCAACTGCTGTACTGTTTCCATTTTCCATAACCCACACATTGTGAACGGAGCCTTTCAAGACTGACTCATATAAAAAGCAAAATAAAGAAAGCTTGGCCTCACTTGACTAAAAGCAGTTCCAGCTAAGAAGAACTCACCGTGAGATCAGTTTAGAGCGGCTCTCTCTGGCTTCATTAAACCCAACAGTTGTTATCCTGGATAACCTCTTCCACAAAGTTAGCTAGAACCCAGGATTTACCAACCCAGCAATGAGCTCATGCGCATAAAAGAGGTGGGGATGTAACAAAAACCCTAAAACATGCAAGTGCAACAGTATTTCATAAAAGATTGATGTTTGAAATCAGCTCACTGCAGTGACAAAAAGTAATTACCTTCACCAAGTTGGTTATGTTTTCAGTCATGATTGTCTGTTTGTCTGTCTCTCCCTTAGCAGGACATCTCAAAAAGCTGTTGACGGAGTTCAATTGAACTTGGTGGGTAGGTTAAACATGATCCAGGGAAGAAGCCATTACATTTTGGTACCAGTCAGCATGATGGTGGCGGTGTAATAGGCACTTTTACGTTTTGGCTTATAATTTTGAATCGTAAGTCATAGAGTTAAAAATTTCCTGGATTATTGTATCTATCTGCATTCATCCATATTGGACAAAAGTTATGTCTTTGTTTTTTGATATTCCTTACCGTTTTGCCACAATTGGGTGCCTAAGTTGAGTGGGTGTGGCTCATTCTTCAAAAAGTGCTGTATTTCATGTCATCTGTAACCAAACTTTGTGGACATGTGCACTCACTATTCATGCAAAAAAAAACCCACGAAACATCAATCGTGGCGCTATAACAACATCAGTTAAATTTTGGTTCTGGTTTAACTGCTGGCATTTAGTATATTTTGTGTCATTCCTCTCAAAATAAAGATATTATACCACAGATGTCATTCTGTGGTCATCAGTGTTTGAATGTGAATCCAGGATATTGTCAATATTGGGATCCCATTGGAATGATGCCTCCAATTTCTCTTCATGATTTATTTAAGAGGAGCTGGTTCGTGTATATGTCATCTTTAAGCCTGAACAAAAATGATTTAATCTGTGGTGTTAGTTACCATTGAAACTTGGTTAGAGCTCGAATAATCTTTGTGAGACTGAAAAAGCCAGGATTAAGACCACAGTTAGTTTGCTAAACCACTTATCCCCCCATGATTTTAAATTCAGCAAAACAAAATTAGGTTTTCGCACTGATTGAAAGTTACGTTTGTAGCCCACATGAACACAGGTAAACATGCAATACTGAGCAATATTTCAGTCATTAATGGGGTGTTGTACTCTGGGATTGTTTTGTACGTTGAAACTGTGTCTTGGCAAAGAAAAGGTTGGAAAATACTGGAGTGAAGTGAAAAGTGGCCCAATTGTAGCCTCTACAAGCCTGAATTGTTTTGTTACCTTTCCAGTGCCAGTGGAAAGAGTCTGTGTCCTCCCACCCAAGCCAACACATGGGGACCACTTCTTGGTTTATGGACCCAATGATGTCCTCATTGCCCTACAGTACCTGTGTTACCAGCCCTATGAACTCAGTGGGATCTCGCAGCGAACGTGTCTCCCAAACAACACCTGGAGTGGAACTCCTCCTGTTTGCACCAAAGGTCAGGAAAAGAGTCTGGAATCATGCGCATTTGTTCGAAAATGGATGAGGCATTACTGACGTGTAGCTCTTTTATAAAGATAACAGCGTGGTTATTGAGTCTTTATTTAAGTCTTTAATAATTTAATTTAATCTTTAATTAATTAATAAGAGACTAGGTGAAATGAAAATGTGACTTATTCATCCTGACTTGTCATGTTACATTGACAATTCAGTAACAGTCCTTTTTTATGTTCTTTATCCCCAGTCAATAACACGCTCACAGAACCAGAAAAGGACAAAGACAAGCCAAAAGAGACA
>OMOW01101644.1:4673-17698 GCA_900312555.1 Lamprogrammus exutus
TGTCACTGATGCCTGCTTGGCGCGGTGTCAGCGGCTTGCTGAAACGCCCCCGCCCCCCCGAATTTCGAGCTCGTCCATCTGTCTCGCTCTGTCTCTCCCATTGTTGTTCCGAGGATGAAACGAAGAGTGAGAGGGGCGAGAACACAGGGCGCCCTCCAGCTATGTCCTTCTTCTTTCTCTGGTGTGTCCTCCCTAACTCTCGCTTGATCGATAGGGCGCTGTAGGGAGAGCCATAGAAGTTTGGATCAATCTAACTACTGCTGGGAGCAACCATGAAAGTAGAGATGGGAGACCGACACCGATGAGGGAGAGAGAGCCAGATAATGAGTACATGTGGGGAGAAAGAGACACAGCGAGCGGATAGCAAAAATAAGACACAATCATAACCTACAGGGTAAAAAATGTCTACACTTTTGTGGATCAAGGCACACATCCAGCCCCTGATGTGTTCTCGCTCTTAAGTAGATTATTCCTAACTTTATGGCCAGAGGCTCTGCTGTAGCAGTGATGAAATGGCAAAACAGTTGTAAAAGCGGGTTATATTAGGAGGCATAAATGATCAGAGCGTTAGCGGCCGGCATCAATCACGGCCAATCAGATCAACTCCTCTCATTTCCTTCACTGACAGTTTTATTATGGCTGTGCGGAAAAAAAAAAAAGCTTGCCTCAAAAGGAAGCTGATGTTCCTGTCCAGAGGGTTCTGACTTGTGAATGTGACTGGAACATTGCGAAACAACCACTGTCTTTGGTCTACACAAAAACATCCATCTTAACAATCTCATATTCAGCTTGCAGAATTTGCAGTATTTTTCACATGACGAGGGAAAAATTGCTGCGTTTGTTTGGAAATAAGTCTTGACACAATATGAAAGAGTCGGTTAGCACTGTCGCCTCACAGTAAGAACATCCTGAGTTCAAATCCAGCAGGGATCTGCACGTTTCCTCTGTGTGTGGGTGCTCTGGCTTCCTCCCACAGTGCAAAAACATGCAGGTTAGGTAAATTGGAATCCCTAAATTGTCCGTACGTGTGAGTTTGTCTTTCTCCTTGTGTTACCCTTGTAATAGACTGGCAATCTCTGCAGGATGTACCCTGCCTCTCACCAAATGAATGCTGGAATAGGCTCCAGCCCACCAAGACCCAAGTAGGCACAGAGAATGACTGGATGAGACTTGATTTGTGGTAAAACCAGGTTGTTAAAATATCCAATTGGCAGATTTTCTGGTCTATTTTAAGATTAAGCACCAGACAAACTCGTTTTGGAGCCTCTCTTAGTCTGTGTTGTACACGCCAGCTTGTGGCAACCTAAATCAGAGAATGTGGGAGCAGAAGTAGTTGCTGCAGCTTTGGCAGCAAGTGCAGCAGTGCTTTACCACTATTTATCAATGATCAGAGACCTTTTTCTCATGTGTTGGCTTGACTATACAGTACACTGTCAAGTATTCGTTTAGCTGCTGTAGATCAAAGCGTGGTTCTGTGGGGGTCAGTTTGATTCCACGCAAGATTGAATTTCCAGTGCCAACAATATGCGATCTGTAAGTATAATTACAGCAATGGTTTTAGCACAGTAGATTAATTTACATTCAGTGCAATGTGTTAAGCTGTCTGTGTATGCATGCACATCAAAGGTAAGAAAAGTCTGCCATTTTCATGCTGTGGTATATGTAACGGGTGTGAACTTAGGCTGTCCAGTCCCGTTAACGCCTGCGTGGTGTTCTGTGTAGTAAAAATAATGGAAGACGAGACTTTGCTTTCTGCCGTGGGTCTGTCCTTAATGGCACTCTCTGTTCAGGGGTCAAATTAAACAAAACTGCGTCAGAAGGCTTCTCTCGGCTCCTCAGCACCTCTGCTCTCCATGCATGAAGTAAGAGAACGAGAGATGTCGCTCTGACACGATCAGAAGTTGCCAGCATTTCACACGCTATCAAAATAAAAGTCGCTGTATCTAATACATGAAAAACGAAAACAAAATACATCAAGATAGTGGATGATTACAGAAATAACTCAGATTTTGGTGAACATTCATAACAACCTATTTACCTCAGTTCCATATACATTGCTGTTTTTCAGTAAAGGTGTAATTATTCAGCTTTTTGCAGTACTATTTGGCGTTTTCTGACTTTTCCTCATGCCTAATATTTTTGTATTGAGAATGAAATCCATTTTCCATGCATAATGATGATATGGGTTGACATAGGTCATGTAGTAGCCTAAACTAAAATTTCCTTCCATTATTTTGTTGTTGCAACTAGTTTGCTTAATTACCAACCTGATTACGGCAACTACAGAAGAACATAAATCTCCATAATAATCCTCTGTGTTTAAATACAATTCTGCATTGAATAAGCAACCCCTGCAATGCTATTTATCAATACTGTATCGCACACAGAAGCAACAGAAAAGACATGCTGATTTATTACTCGCATCTTTTAACAGCGGGATGTTGATTCGAGCTATAAAGAGATTGCTGGAAAACGATACGTGTTGAATGTGTGATCTGAAATTCCATTTACAAGGTTTACATTAGTTTCTGTCTTTGGAATATTTCTTTCTTTCTTTCTTAAAAATACATCCTTGTAAAATGACTTCGATTGACTTCAGCTTTCGTGGTGATGGCCAGCTTCAGCCGTGGTCAAAGCAAGGTTTGAGCAGGTTCAAGGCGCGGCGCCGCAGCTTGCTTTAACTTTACAGAAAACTAAAATAGCAAAGACCACCTGCATCAAAGAACTACGGGTCAGTAGCTCTGTGCTTGAATCAATTGCTTCTCTAGGTGGTGCTTTAAGGGTCACAGATTGATGTTTCTCCTGAGGTCAGTTCAGTAAACTCCTGGGTGATTTGCTCGAATATAACAAGGTTAAATCACGACCAGTTGACATTTGATCCTTCTTGCTTTTCTGAGAAAATTCAACAAGATGTCGAATTCATAATTTATACTAAAAACATGTAGTATTTCTCTATACCATATCTGGCTCTGTCTTAACTAAACAGGCCTAAGCTCTGGTGTGCTGTCCAGGATTGTTGGTTCAATGTGGGGGTGTTTTAACTCGGAGCACTGCAGACAGCCTTATTGATTTGCTCAGCTGGGTCAGCTGCACGGCAAAATTATACAGCACAATGTTGTTATCAAACCCCCTGTAAAGTTTGGTAACAGCCATTTTGAGGCTGGAACGGGTAACTCCTCTTACACTAAAGCTGCCAAAGGAAAGAGAAAATAGGAAGAAGGCGAGTGAAGAGATTGCGAATCCTGTTTTCCAAACCGAAATACTCTTAGATACACAGCTGGAGGGGGGAAAGGAAAAAATTGAGTCTTTTTTTGCCACCAAGTTCAGCTCCTCTTGAATTTCCTCTGCTTTGGGTAATACCCTCTCTATCGACTCTATAAGTAAAAGCATGCACAGCCAAGGATGAGAATCAAACTCCGAATCAACATCAGAAATATGATAAAAATGCTAGCATAGAGGGAGAGAGCGAGATAAGAGCGCATCATGCTCGCCTCTCAAGGCAAGCCCCCAGGGACACAGAGCCTGCAGCCAGACGGAATTGAATCGTACAAGAAATAAAACAAAAATTAACCCAAGAAAAAAGACATTGAAGTATCCTCTCATAACCCTGTCTCCTTTTTTTCCTCTTGTGACGGAGCTCTGGTTTGGGAGCTCGGATTTAAAGTAGGTTCGCAGAGGGAACTACAAAGGGACTGCCGTGATGGGCCCCATAACCAAACCACATGAGCCCAGCTGGGACCAAGGTTAAAAGACTGGCCGCTCTGAATGGAGAACCATAAGCTGCTCAGTATCTGAAAGAGAGAGATTTGCCGTTTCTAAAATTTGACTCAAGGGTAACAAATCACATACTTTAAGTCAAATCAACTGCAGAAAGAAAGTTCCCAGGCCCATCTGCCTGTCTTTGGTGCATCCCTTTTCCACGTCTGCACTTGCGTTCCCTCCTCTCTTTCTCTGGCTTTCGTTGTGTTTCTACCGTCTCCTCTCTCATCTGTCACTTCCCTCTCTCTAGATATGCAGATGACACGGCGCTCGGCCAGACAAAAGTGATTCCACGGTGCAGAGGTCTGCAAGGGAGAGATAGCTTAGACACGATGTCACTGCTGTTAGCTAGACACACTCTGCACGGGGAAGCAAGACCATAGAGAGGAGGAAAGAAAGCAAAATGTCTTTTAGAATGCAGAGTTCTGATATATGGGACTGCCTTAATTAGACTCTGAGGAGACGGTGCTTATTAAGGTACTTTGTTTTATCTCTTTCTTTGAGCACCTCTATTACATTCCGGAGGATGTTTTCATGCTCCAGCTGAATGAGATGCACCCCTCAAAGAAAATCTGTGCTGACCTACTTCCCCCAGTGTGTCAGTTTTCCAGAGGGAGGCAACAGACACACTCATTCCCCACCTCGGAGGCCTACACTCCAGCTAAAAATAGTCACACACACACACACACACGGTCTTTGCAGTGCTCCTGTAACAATGCAACGGATATTCAGAGGTGCATGTATCGATCTGAGAGCAAGTCTTTTTTACCCATCCATTCACCCCCTCTTTCCTCCCTGTGTTTCCGCGGAGTGGAGTGAGAACGTTTTCCGTGTGAATCTCCTCAGCCACGGGCGATGAAAAGAGTCGGACCTCAGAGGCTGACCTGTGTCACATATGCTGTCATCCTATCCTCACTGTGGAATATGTGTGTGTGTGTGTGTGTGTGTGTGTGTATCTGTGGCAAATCATTACAGTCCTTCTAATTCTACTTCTACAGAGTTCAATACTTGACTTAAAGCACTTAGTAAGGTTCCATCTCTGCATGAACAATAAGTGTTCAGGTGCATGGATACTGTGGAGAGCAGACCGGGAGTATTTAAAGCATAACTGTTCGGAGGCGAATTGACAATAAAAACGGAAAAAAAGAAGATGAAAAAACAGACGCTGGCTTGCAAAGAATAAAACAAAATGGAAACCATTAAAAGCAGAACAAAGACCTCCCATTCATCCATTGTACCTCTGGACACGTGGGTGGCATTTGCTGTGGATGGCGGCAGTGTGATTGTGGGAGTTTGCTCAGTTATCCTTCCAGGTAGACAGTGGGTACATCAGTAATCTACAGGCCTAAAGAGGCTTTCTACGGATTTGCTATACCACTACACAGCTCTGTATTTGTGTCTGTGTGTGTGTGTGTGTGTGTTGAGAGCGAGGCAGATGAGGGGAGGAAGAGAGTCAGAGCAAAAAGTCTACATGGGGCCTTGGAAATGGCAGCCTTGGACAATGCCAACTGGCCAAATCATCTCTGAGCCATTACCAGATGGATTCAGACACACATGCACAGACCACACACACACCCTCCAGCACACACAAAACGACCACTCACCGGCATGAGTGAGGCTGACACACTGAAGTACTTGTGCCATACCCGTAAGACATCCAAGCACTACAACAACAAAAAAAAGAATGCACACAAATCCAGTGTACGGACAGATTGTCACAACACTATCTCTGTAAATCATCCAACACACACACATACCAGCATGGCGTTTGAGGCTGTCTGGCTGTGTGGGATGCCATGCGCTCGGGTGTCACCTGGCAGGCGTATCAAAGTCACAGGCGCACTGGCCCAGCGAGTCCAGCCTGGTAATGGAATGGAGTGCTAATCTGGCAGACGGGCGGACAGGATACGCAGGAGCTGTTTCTTTAGGGCATGGTGCCTGCTGTTTAATCCCTCTTACCACTCCTGCCCGCCTCCTGCACTGGCACGCTGACCCATGCCCCAGTTGTTCTGGCGCTATAGATGAATGAGTCAAGAGAGAGAGTCAGACGGGGAGCACGCTGGTGTGTAAACGATCATGCGTTCACGTTTGTGTGGTTGTGGAGGGGGCTGTGAGGGTGTTTCAGTGAACGTATATCACTGTTTAGTGCTTTGGGTGCTACTGCGCATTCAGATAGCAGGAAACAAGACCGAAAGTGCCACCAGGAGTCCATTCAGTTCACGCGGAGCCAAGCGATTGGGATGTTTCTCCGTGGACGTTGGCTACAGCTTAGATTTCAGCAGCTGCTGAGCATCAAGAGTAGAGTCAATTTTGTACATTCTTGTTTCTGTACTGATGGAATAGTCGTTTTTGGTACATCCAAAAAAGATGAGAAGTTGATCACAGTCATTTAAACTTTCCCTAGTCTCTGCAACTGTACAAAAACGAATATGTGTTTTCAATTAATGCTACTTAATTAGAACTTGTCAGCTACTTTAAATCATTCAAACAAAGTAAATCTCCTTCCAGGTTTCCACTTTTTCTTCTTTTCCTTCCTTTTGTCACTCTCCCCGAGGCCTGGATGTGGCGCTCTTGTTCTCAGGAGGTGGGGGTGACTCAATCAGGAAGCCTTCCCCTTCAATTCTAGTCATTGTGTTTAAGAACGGAAGCCTTGGTGTACGGTATGACGACAGATCCCGATTACAGCTGTTTGCCATTATTTGACACACGCAACTGCCGTTCGGAGAGTGTAAATATATTACTGTGTTACCATGTAGACAAAGAGCGGCAATCAAAAGAGAGAAACAGAAGGATATGGATCAAGAAAGACTTGTGTCTGGGGAAACAGATTTTCCGTATTGACACGCGGTTGTTTATCTGTGGTTTCACCTCGTAGTCAGCTTACATCAGAGGCCTGGCTGAAAGTTCAAAATCGAAGAAAAGCTCGAGCTGCGGAGAGAGTCAGCAGTTGTGTCGATACAAGTCAGTGCCGAACGCGTCCGCCCTGTGCGACGAGTCGTGGTGCGGGGCACATTGTGACCGATGAATGGGTTGTGTCACACTAGACGGAGACATTGATTCGGACTTTCTTTCTGCTTCACAGTTCATCACACTTGTCTGCAGGGCAAACACAACACCCAAAAACAATAACAGATACAGTATGGGTATATGAGCACATATATGGGTTGTTGTTTTTCTGTTTTACCACCTTTCACCAAAAAATAACCACATATTCTAAAAAAGGGGGGAAATCTGTTTAAACTCACATATTTTAGTTCCACACACACCCAAAACTTGTGTTTCTGAGTTGAAGAAGAGACTTTTCGGTTTTCTTTACAGTACAGGCGATCATCTACTAGTGAAGGCAGCTCACAAACAGCTTCAGATCACAGAAAGTGAAGATAAAAATGGAGAAAGCAAATAAAACAAGACACTAATGAGGGAGTTGCTGTGTTCCTGACCCTGATTATGAGATTATTACCCTCCAATTTTGCAGTCTAATATTCACCAAAAAAGCATTTGTGTATCTGAGTCTACATACATGTGTGTGTGCTATAGATTCAGGCTGGCCTCCACTATTAATTGACCTTGGCGTGAGGCATGTTCTGATAGCAGAGGTCCGGCTACATGGAGCAGATGGACGACTGGTGTTACCACCCAATGAGTGCTGCAGCTGGTCCCTACAGATCTGCTGGCAGAGGACAGCTTTGTGTGTGCGTACGTGTGTGTGCATGGCTACGTGTTTGCAAATGTCAACAGCTGTCGTCCTCACACCAAATTCCTCGTCCGCAGACACACCTGTACTGAGATATGAAGTCCAGGTTGGTGCCGGCATCTGGCGCGCGAGTGCTTCTTTCACTCTGTCCTAGTCGGCACGCAACTGGAGGCTGGAAGAAGATTCGTCTTCAAACAACCGCCGCACGAAAACTCAATCAGAGACATCACGGATGGTAAAAGAACAATAAAACAGCGGCGCTTTCATCATACAACGGTACAACCGCAGCATCTGTCCCAGCTGCCCAGAGGGGCACAGAATTTAGCCTTACAATTTCAAGTCAGCACATTTTCCAAAGCAATATCTCTGCCTTGTATCCCACCTTTACCTCCTCCTTTGACAGAATCGGGTGAGGCGTGGTGGTTTTTGAACACTTCCTTGAACTCTGAATTCACCTCTACCATTGACTCGAGTGTTCAATAGAGCGAAGGAGTGAACGGGCTGATTGCAAGCGAATTGGTGGTTTTAAATTGCACATGGTTGAGTACATGGTTATGCAGCAGCTACTCTATTGGCTCTGCCTCTGTTATTGTAGTGCTATGGCCAGTCCTCCTCATTGCTCCTCACTTCTACCCGTGTGTGTCCTACGATAAGGGCCAAGCAGGTGTTGGAATGAATTCATTGAACATAAAGGGCCTTTCAATTAGAGTTATCTACTTTGTGCTGGAGTTCGGCCAAACTGATTTTGATTGCCGTTAAGATGAAGGAAGGGTGCGGGGAGAGGAGGAGCAACAAGACAGAGAAGAAAATGAGTGCAGGGACGTAAAAGATGTGAGTGGATGAGAAGAGAGAAAGTCTCCCTTAATCCTTCCTTTCGGTATCACTCAGACGCGGCATCCAAGGTTAGGGTCAGCACTAAACGCATTTGACAAATGGGGCCCTCCAGAGAGAAATGTAGGTGTCCAATCTAAAAGTAGCTGTACATTAGGGGGTCTCTTTGTCATTCTCTCTCTCTCTCTCTCTCGCTCACTCACACACACACACATACACAGAAACAGTGTGGCCGCTGCCAGTAAGACTTTTGCTTCGTCAGTAAACAGTTGACCGTCCTTGTCAGTGAAATGTTTATGTAGCTGGCCATAGTCCTGGTGAAGCTGGCAGAGGGAGCTGGCTCCATAGATAAGACTCCAGATGAAAGAGCGGCATGATAATAAATAATGACACAAAGGCACCAAAGAATAATTACACAAAGAAAAACAGGGGGAAAGAGGGATCTTTAAACCCACCACGGGGAGATTAGCAGAGCGTGTGCGTCTTAAAGACTTATGGCCCCCACTGCTATCGCACATGAATGATACACATCGAGACTAAATGCTGCTTAAACAGATCACAGTGGGCTCGACAGAATGAGCTAGTGTACACAATGCAAGGTCAAGTCATTGTAGAATCATTTTGGCTGACGGCGCAGAAATTGTGAATAAATTCCCCCCTCCTTTATACACATAAATGAGGCAGGTGGCACAAAAATTGCAAACACCGCGCCATAAAATAAGTAAAATTAATCGATCGCCGATCCAAATATGAATATAACTTTCAGACACGTAAGCCACAGGCGGCTGTAAGTCACTTTAAGATACCTGTCTTTGACTACCTCCAAAAGCACAACCAATTTTGTGACCACAACTCATCTGGCACTCCCTTTTTTGGATGAGGTCTGGAGATGAAAAAGACTCAATTCGGGCATCCATCATGTCCTCATTTCCAAAAGGAAGCTTTATATTCGAGAGGGCCGAACACTTCTGGCTGAGAGGAAAGGGCTAGATTAGCATATAAGATCATCAAAGGTGCTTCTGTCTTATTCATGCCACATTCTTGTTCTCTTTTCTTTGACCCTCCATTCTCCCTTCCCCACTTCTCTGTTCGTGCCTCTGGATCCCTCTTTCAGGTCGCTCTAACCTTTTTACCTCTCCTTCCCGCCGTCTCCCCACTCCTGTCCTTCTTCTTTCCTGGCACCATTAGAGACGAGGAGGTGATGAGGAGGAGAAAGAGGTATCAAATCTGATGTAATCCCCCAGCATTGTCACCATTTCTCTCATTCACTAATCCTTCCATCGCCTAATTTCTCCATCCTACCAATCATGGCAGCAATTCTTTCTCCTCCCTCCCAAATTTCACCCCCTTTTTGACTCTTGGTCGTTTGGACATTTGATAATTTAGGTGAGGGATAAGATAAAGTAGAAAGGACTAAAACAAGGCAGAGTTGTGCAGTCTCATGTCTGTCTCTCTCCTTCTTCCATCTTTTCCCCCCAAAAAATCATTCTCCTCTCTCCCTTCCTCCCACACTCCATACTCCCATAGAAAGCTGATCTGTCTGCCTCTTTGCTCCAGGTTGTGGCTGTTGCAAATCCATTACATCAGATGAAAGAGGGGACAGAAATCTGATGCTCGCCTGTTCCCCGTGGGCTTGATGGAGAGGAGCAGATGAAAAATGGGGGATTACTCTACTCTCTCCTTATTAATTCTCCACAGAAGGAGGTTCGTCGCGGCCATATGTCCCGTCGTCAACTCTTGTTTTAATCTGATTGAAATGTGCTGAGGGCAGAGGTCCCGCCCCTTTCTGAGGACTCAATCCCAGTCAACAAAGGGGACAACACAAGAAAATGAAAGTGCTTTGGGGCCAGCTTGGTGGTATGTCTTATGTTTGTTGGGCCTACTAATAATCCCTGATTTGAATAATGGCTGTTATTCTCTTTCATTCCGAGCATCTCTCTATTTGGGCCAGGTTGTAATTTCCTCTCTTATCTACAGCTCAGCTCCAACTAATTTATGAGACTTTAATCTACATCTCTCTGCAGTTCCATTGAATGTAAAGTGAGAACAATCATATATCATTTTTCTCTTTCAGCACACCGGTGCTACACTTCTCTCTCTCCCCTGTCTCTCCATTTGTGCTACTCTCCTCCTCTTCTCTCTCCATCTGTGGGCTGTCAGCCGGCGTGCTCAGCCACCTACCGTCGCCTCGACCGCCACCCTGCATTGTCGCGGGAGACATTAGAGGTAGAGGGTCTCTCAGATGAAGCGATGCAAGTAGTCAGGCTACATTACCCTTTTCTCCATTTCCATTTAGCTGGCACAACAGAATCCTTGTCGACGCTGCTCGGACAGACAGAGGAGGGAGACGAGGGGAGAAATAAAGAAGTAGTACACCACAACACGTACAGTACCTCCTCGTCTCTTTAAATATGGCTGTGTAAACTCAGCCTTGGTTCATGCAAACGGGAATCTGCCACCAGAGGATACAAAGCAAAGTTCATCTGCCGCTACTGAAATAACAATAGTACCCACCTGTAATATATGAACATTCTCCTTACAACTTGGAGCACTGAGTAACACTCTTAACAGGCCGTGGGCGCATGAACACATGTAACTGCCCTGTATTTCCTATTCTATCTATTAGGTCCAACAAAGTCCTACTCATTACTACCTGAGATCACCCGAAAACACCAACACTGGCAGCAGCGCCATGCCTCGCCAATTAAGGAGCAATGAGCAACAACATGTTTCTCAAGGACACATTTTCTCTTGGAGTGGAGTTCTCAGAGCTGACTGGGAGTCCACTTGGATCCATTTTAGTATGAAATATATTGACACACAGACCAGAGACCTGTGTAGCATGGGGAATCTACTCAGATCCATTTACAGAGGTAAACTTTGGACCTTGCGTCAGATTTCAGGAATCTTTTGGACCAGTGAAGACCACTACTCCCATAACAGCATCACAGTTATCCGCCGTTTCCACCTATACTGACAAATAAATGGGTACAGAATGTGATTAAAAGGTATCAATGTCTCTATTTGTCATTTTGACACCCTCAGCTATATCGCAACAAGGCAACACATGGATTAAAAAACTTAACAGCTTCCAAAAAACAGTCAAGTCGTTTATTATTTTCAGTATAACTATTATCCCTGTTACTTTGGTGTATTCCAGCTGTGTTAATAGCCTGTTATCTTGGCAGAATTTGGCTCTGTTAGAAGTCTCACATATCACTGTCAGATATCGCCGCAGTCTTCCCGATATAGCTCACTGGGTCAGAGGAGGACAAATCACCACACTGTCTTTCTAGTCACACTCTCTACCTCTACCTTCCAGATATTGTCGAATCCGGTTCACGTAATCGTTACGGAGACAAAAAAATATTGACGTCTTTATTGGCAAGAGATGACACAATAGTTACAGAGACACTGAACCTCATCCAATCACTCGATATGACCTAGTCACTTGCTGTCGCCTTCCTTACCAATATTTGTCAGGGCTGACACGAAGGTTACTGAGACATTAATGGAAAGGAGCAAACACCAGTGTTCATTAAATCGCCTGAGACGAATGGCAATGTTTGAGGAACCGCTGGGTGACCAAACTGTGGGAGAAGCTGCTGGTGAACGCAGCCCTCTGGTCTGTTCCCAATCTGCAAGAACCTCAGTAAAACAAATACACTTTCAGACCTGGATCAGCAAGAGTCCTGTATGTGTGTAGAGGCATAGACACTACCAGAAATAGTTTGGGCATCATTTCTGTATAAAATAGTAATGATTCTACCTCTTCCTGTATATCTGATCAGACTAACAAATGACTGAACAAATGAATATTCAATGTCAAAACTACTTCTAAATTTAATCTTTTTCTCTGTGAGTGGTGAAAAGTCATTCTAAAGCACAATTAAATTCGACGGACAAAGTAAACTTCAAGATATGTATTGAGTATTTAGTTTTACAGATGTAATTTGAGTATCTGAGAGTGAACTTTTCCTTTAAGGTGCACTGGTAAAGCTTCATGCTGTATGTTAAAACGCTTGTCGCCCTCCAGTCTTTGAATTCGTGCTGAACTTGGCTGACTGCTAGGTTAGCATTTTATCAGCATCATGCGCTGGCTGCTTTTTATGTGAATTATTGATCTCTGTTTTTTTCTTCTTCTTTTTTCTCTGTGTGAACAAGTCAAGACAGCTGATTCAGCAAAGGCAACAGCAGTACGGAGCTCCGGTTTGAATGAGATTTTTTTCCCAACACAGGCAAAATGAAAGGTCTTAAGCTAAGACACTGATTTGGTTTCTGGTGTGTATATATATAGTATCTCTATACAAAAGGCTTTTCGTCTGACAGTCATGGTTGGATATTCCTAGGCTGCAAGGCAATATTGTTGCGGTCAAACAACAAAGGGAGAGAGCGGTGGAGCCGAAGGCAGCTTTCAAGGCTGAAGACCTCAGAGGCGAAACAGAAGCAAGTGAGCGAAACAAAAATGAGACAGGAAACAAGCAGCAGAGGTCAAATGATTTGATAACAGGTTTTAGGTTGTCAGCTGTAATTGTTGATTGTAGCAATGTTGAGTGGAATTCCAATAGTGACTGACTCTGCCACTAATAACGTATGAATGGCGTGTATTCATATATGTTGCTGGCCCGTGGCATCGTCCAACTAAGTGCAACTACCTTAAACTAGATGATCTGATTGCCACATTGGATCAACAATCAGAGAAGCAAAATCAGTAAAGAAATGATTTTAAAAAGTGTTGTTT
>OMOW01101647.1:0-12160 GCA_900312555.1 Lamprogrammus exutus
ATCTGGACCCTGAATACAGGGGAGGACGGGACTACAACCAGAGAGGGAGGAGCCGAGGAAGGAGCCAAGAAAGAGCCTCACCAAGCCCAGAGAGATCCAGGAGGGAGGGGAGTCGTGGACGAGCCGTGGACACCAGTGCTGACCGGCAGAGGTACCACAGTAGAGGACGGAGCCCTGGGGGAAGCAGTCACATGGAAGACAAGTACGAACGAGGAGGAGGAGGAGGAAAAGGAGGGAGGTACAGGAGCAGGGATCAGCTTCACGACACCCCACCATCCCCAGAGCCTTCCAGAGAGCTGGAGCCATTGGAGAAACCAGTCAATGTCCTGCTGGTGAAGAACAAACCCAGTGAAGGTAAAACATACAAAGAAAAATGTATTGGCATCATAACTTCACACTTATTAAAGACACCTCAAATTTGTCACCACAAATTTGCAAAGTTTTTGTTCAGTTTTGTCCAGAGGAGAGCAGACTTCCAGCGCTGTTTACCGGTCTTCGTCTCTGTTCATGCGGGCTGTGAAGCAAAGGGCGCTTGCTCCTCCTCTAAAGGCGTAACGGAGCTACTTCCAGCTGCTTTTATGCCCGCAGGGAGGGACTTCGTCAGGGAAAGGACAGAAACTATCCTCTTTCCTATCCCTTTCAATTGCCCAGTGCTATAGAGTCACTCAGTTGGCAGTCTGAGTTATTGTCTTTATTTCAGTGAACCTGGAAGTCTCCATAATTATGGTTTTTTTCCTGTTCATAGCCATCATTTATATTTTAGACTCAATTGAAAAAAAACTTTTAAGTTGTAACGATTGTAGTTCTGTTGCCTTAACAAAGCTGTGACCCACAGCATGCACTGGATTGGTTTAAGTGTGAAGTGGCTGAGTATCAACACCTCCAAATCTAAGGCCATGTTTCTCTGCCAGAAAATCGGGGATTGTCCTCTGGATGCCTCTGGGTCTTGTTCACAAGTGAGGATAGGATGGAATGTGAGATCAATAGGTGGATTGGTATTATTTCTACAATATGCAGATGCTGTATCAAGCTGTGACATTGCGTCAGGTTACCTGTGCCACATCAACAGTCACTTTGTTTATTATTAAACACACGATCAAATCACGATCTTGCTTGTTTTCTGAGCCAGAGGAGCTCATTGATTTTATTCCTCTAACAGACAGGAGGAGCATCTGAAAGACCTGCACCAGGATCAGGTGCAGCCAGTATGAGGTTTTCGCCCTGTGCCAGACGGCATCACTATTGCACGCATAATTTTTATTAACGCAGGATGTCAGCTCTCCTCTTCCGTAAAAATGTACACATCTGAAAATTGAACTTGAGCATGAAGGCCTGGAATGTGAGCATAATTTATCTTCTCTTTTCAGCAGGTGTCCAAAAAAAAAGTGTGTTGCGTTATGTGTTCAAGTGTATGTGGTGTCTTTTTTTTTGTAGAGTATGGTCTACGTCTGGGCAGTCAGATCTTCATCAAACAGATGACTAGCACAGGCCTTGCTGCAAAGGATGGAAACCTACAGGAGGGAGACATCATTCTCAAGGTATAGTGATCATTTATTCACAGTAATTTTACTCATTCACTACCATTACAACTACGTTAACATGCACTATTCATCATTTTATGGATTGTAACAGGTTTGATCTTGTTGAAAGCCACATGTCTATACACACACACACACAGGGGAAGGGTTTGATCCACAGCAGTCTTTTATTATCAACAACCAAGGTTAACAAAAAGACACTGTGGTGCTTAATATGCTGAAAAATGATGCTTATAAATATACATTGGCACTTAATGCCAATCCTTAAGCTCTGACATCTTGTAGTGCATCCAGGGAGAGAGACTCCAGCCTTGCCTCAAGGGACATAAATAGAGTTGAGCTTAATTAACAACACATTATGGCTGTTACTGCAACACCATGCCAGCCACCACTGTCGACTCCCCAGACACATACTCTAACCATGCCCCACTACCACAGGAATCAAAAACCTTTTAGCTTAAAAGCATGCTGCGATGAAAAGACCTGCACACCACCTCATTCAGACAGTTTTAAGAAAAGTAGTTGGCTCTCACTGCTGTTTTATATGACCTGTGACCACTGTGGCCAGTATTATGACGAGAAGGGGAAAAATGGCTCAAGACTGGAGAGGAAGATTGTTGGAATGATGGAGAAAGAATCATGATCCAGCTGGGCTTCAATCTCACTGTGCAACAGTTTCAGTTCTCACCGTCTTCCTGTCTAAATGGTTGGAGACCCCGGAAGACCCACATCTAAGAGACAAACACAAAAATCTACACAAAGGGCATTCTGACAAAATGCATATGTGTGAGTCTCAGTCCATTTGGGAGAAAGAAAATTGGAGCTTTTTGTAAATGACAACAACCCTATGTTGACAGAAAACAAAGTGAATCAGAAGACTATCAAGGCATTTTGGAGCTGTCAGAAACCTGCGCCTAACCCTGCTTCATGGGTTCTCCAGCAGAATAATGGGCCCAAACATTCCTCAAAAAGCGGCAAGAATGGATGAGAAGAAAAGAGTGGAGTGCTGTGAAGTGGCTGCTGAGTCCTAAACTGAATCCCATTGAATATGTGTGAAAAGCTGAAATGAGCCGACATCAAACCTGAGTGAACTGTAGCAGTTTGCTGAAGAGGAGTGCAACAAATTCCATAGGAGAAGAGAAGAAATCTCAGAGCTACACAAAGTATTGGACTGCACATATTCAGTATGATTACTTTCACACTGTACTCTTTTGTCTGTGCTGTGATAAAGGTAAAAATGAGTGTAAGAATATACATTAAGAATATACGTACATGCCTGTGGATGTGGCTTATTCTGATTATGAAACAATGCAATGCAAGTCTGTTGGAGTAACTTTACATCAATTTATGTCGATTCCAATCTAAGTATGGTGAATTAGTGACATCTAAAAAAATTTTTGCTTTAATCTGAGTATAATCAAAGTATTTACGTGCATGTACACATACTGAGTGACTCCAGGCCAGGCTAATAAATATTAGGTATAGGGTCCCAATTAGTTTTTTTTCTGTTATTCATTTTATTTGATCATTTTCATTTGTTTTATTGTTTAATATTATACATTGAGCTTAAAGTAACACAAAACCCAGTAACAAATGGTGGATACTAAACTAAGAGTAAGTGTTATTTTGAAAGATACAAATGCTATTTTAAGCGATCATACCTAGTTTCCCATCAGTGTGAGCAGTGTGTGCTGTGTGTGCAGATCAATGGGACCGTGACGGAAAATCTCTCCCTTCATGACGCTGGGAAGCTGATCGAGAAGTCAAGAGGGAAGCTGCAGCTGGTGGTCCAGAGAGACCGCCGCCAGATCCTCGTCCGCATCCCCCCCCTCGCAGACTCAGACTCTGACAACGATGGTGAGTCCCAGAACAAACTAATGAAATGGAGTCACGGTGTGAGCAGCAGGGTTACTGTAAATACATTCTAGTAACCGTGCAGTGTAGACACGGCCGTTGTGTGCAGTGTTTCCCACAAGTCGCAGATGTGTCTGTGCTGTTGCAGGGTTTCTATGTTCATGAAAATTCTGGAAAAGTCATGGAATTTGAAAACATGTTTTCCAGGCCTAGAAATCTCTTGGAATTAAAAAAATAATAATTATGACTGTGTTCTTGACAAGTCAAAATAGAACCTGAGATGTGACAATGATTAACCTAATTTTATTTCCTGTAAATCTGCTTGTATTTTAGGAAACCAGTTGCTATAAGATGTTGACTTTCTCTAACATTTGTTTGACTAGAGCTACAGTAGTTGGCAGCCACCCGCTTGAGTCATTGTCATAACCAAAATTTGCTGTGATAATAATTCACTGGAAACTAATACTTCCACGGTGTAGCTAAGTGATTTCCAGTGGTCTGATGGATTAAAAGAAAAATGAAATATCCCTGGATTGCAGACCAGCTGAGTGTGGGAAACACTGTCTGAGCTGAGAGCAGGCTCTCTTTAGGTCTGGTTTATCATGAAGCATTGGTCAGTTTGTTGTTGAAAGTGAAATGACAGGTTGACATGCCCGTGCTAACAACGTTTTCAGTTTTTAGTCGTAGTTAATCAGAAGAAATGTTTCTGAGAAAATAAGAGATCATTAATTATGCTCAGTAATTCTGTATCATTATTCTGTCTTAAAATGGTCGATAAAGAAAGACATTTTTAGGTTTTGCTTTTACTTATTCCATTTACCTTAGTCTTCATCTCACAATGCACAAATGTTTTAAAAACTAATAAAAAGCCTTTTAAAATTTGTTCACCATTTACAGACAGAATAATGAGCTACATTTAGTTATTTGCACATTTTAAAGCTTTTGTCAAAATCACTGTGCCATCTTTACATTTAACTATTATTGGATTCATTATAAATACCCACTGTAAAACTTTTTTTTTTTTCTGCTTTCATACCACATTCATTTTAGCAGCCAGAAGAATTTGACACCGAAGCAGAAAGTGTCCATTGGCATTATTTCAACTGAGACTGTGCAGCCATAATCGGATATACACATGAAAGGGTTAAAAATATCAGCTGAAACTAAGCAGTGTCCAGTTTCTGCTCACAGCTGCTTAGCTGCTGTGTAACACTCTGTTTAGGGCTGGCCCCTAGTGTGTGAGTATTTGAATACTTGTTCAGTACGATGTTACTTGAGTTCAAAGTTACTGTTTTGTGGACAAAATAATTTGACCTACAGTGGACCTAGAAGTACTGCTTGTGTAATAAATATAGTGTAACTCAGCTTTTGTTAATGCATAAGTAAAATTCACACAATGTTCAATCATAGCACAGCTCAACTGGAACTTTTTTCCCCCTCCCTTTTCTATCACTCTAAACATTGTAGATCATTGTTTATTTTACCCAGCAGACACATAAGTTAAGCGGAAATCCTCCACTTGCTTATATCTGTGTGTCTGCCTCCAGGGTAGCAACACTGACATGTTGGAAACAGAACAGAGGACAGGACAAAGAAGCGTAACCAGAGCCCATTGGCCCTCTGGGTTGAAAGCACTTAACATCTGTGCTGTAGAAAAAAAGCTGCAGATATTGAAAACTGCATTGATTATGCATTATTATTATTATTGTTTATCAATCTTCCATTATTTGAATACTCATTCAGAAAAACCAGCAAATACTCAAGCATGGTACTTTAATCATAAAAATAGCACTCGGGGCCAGCCCTATTTGAACTTGAACCTGTTAGAAGTGACCATGCTGATTTGAAATTGCTCACCTTAACAACCAGAAGCGATGCCTTTAATGGCTCAAAAGTGCAATCTGTGTGTGTTTCTCTCTTCCAGATAATATGTCATACTTTTAGATGAAGGACCAGCTGAGACACAACACGTGTAACAATCTGTTGCCTCTTATAAGCTGTAAAACGGCTGAGACACAACATGAATAAGTTGTACATCTTACACTTCTCTTTATACTAATCAAAATCTTTTAACCTTTAAGTACATGATTTTCTTGAATAAATAAAACCTATTTTAATCACTATGCACTCTGAATTGTGTGATTCATTAATTATAGAAGTTGAATAATGCCAGTGGAAGAAGTCTGTAAGTTGCATCTTCTTGCTTTGAAGTTGTATTGAATGAAGGTGATTTATGTTGAAATGCCTGATGATTTAATCATGTCATATTTTTTCAGACAAGGGGTAATGATGTATTTTTGTGAATGCAGAATGTTGCATGATAAATCGTGGCTCATAAAGTGGGTAAGATGCTCAATGAATTCTCATTGTAATAACCTGTTACTGATTTGTCCTAACAGTGTCTGTCCGGTGACTATTTCCCATCATGCTGCATTTCTATTTCGAACAAACATTATGATATCATGTGCAACTATCACATCACCCTGACTGGGTGACTGCAACCTGAAGTAACCTTCCTACAGGCTGAGCTGAGACCTGGAGCCGCGGTAGCCTGAACAGATGCCTGGAATGTTGCTGCGTGGAGAATTGCACACCTTGTGCTTTGATCAAAATAGAGCAAAAAGATTAAACATTTGTCAAATAATATAAAACTGTGCCAGTCTCCAAACTGTATTTGACCAACAGAAGCTGTCCCAGAAGGACAATTAGAGGTCTTCACAGGCCCACTCATTTTTTGGGAAATCAAGACCGAACCAGACACCCTCGTCAGGTTGGGACCGAATCATTTTCAGTGAAATTGGTTCTGGTCCCTTGCTATTGCTTCAGGTCTCAGATCCATGCGCCTATATGTTTCATATTTCAGTTGATGTGAGCACAGTCCCTGTCAGCTCTGATCATCATAATCCCCACAGGAGAAAATGTGCCCTTTGAAGTGAGACAGAGAGTGAACTAAAGTGCGGTCTTTGCTGATATGAGCAGTAGGTAGAAAGAAAAGCTGCTTGTTCATTGGTGGAGCATCACGCTGTTGCCAGTGTTTGTGCTCTCTCTCTGTTTGGGTCTGTTGTGGTCGAGCACATTTTGGAACAGCAAGAATTATCCTCAGATTGTGTATCTTTTTTTGAAATCTTATTTTTGCATGTCAGTTCTGTTTTGGGTTGGGTCCAAAAAGACCTCTAATGAGCATCTTCATATGGCAGCTTCTCTTGAGGTTGTAAAAAAAATAATGCTAAAACAAGTTTAAATCATTCAGGACAATTTCTGCAGAGCAAAATATGATGACTAAATTAGGACACAAACTAAAAGCAGTGCCGTTGGTCTGGAATTTTTCTTTGATGAATTACTCTGCAAAATGCAGCAAAGGCTTGTTTTTCCCCACGCGTATTCCAATAAGAAGGCAGGCAGTCCAGAAGTCTAGTCAATACAGAAGAACACAGAAAGTGAAGAAATCCCATGAATACTCTGTTTATATATCTTTAGGGTTATGTAGCCTGAACTTACAGCCACATTTGTAGAAAACAGAGTATGACATTTTGATGTCTTGTGATTCCAACTGACCAATCGCATCATATTTGTCTCAATAAGGGTGGGGAAAAAATAACAATGCTTGCTCATTGTGACATCATGTGACGGAAGAGCACAGTTTGTACAAACGTGAGCTTCAGTTTGTTGAATGCAACACTTGCACTTGAAAAAAGATAAACACCACCCTATGTGCTTTATGTAAGATGACTACTGACAACAGTTTTTGCCTCATTCTGACCATAGCTCTGGGTGTAGTGTGCAGTGGGTTTGGGAGTTGGAGGTGCTGTAGATTTGAGCAGAGATGAGCTGGCAGTGTGCAGTTGACCCACTTTAGCTTTGGGTCTTTTTCCATGCCAAAGAAGTGTGTATTTTGTGGAGGAGGTTAAAATTGTTCCTCTTAAAGTGAATCTCTAAATCCTCACTGCCCAAGTACCCTACCCCCCACCTCCACCCTGCACACATCTTCGACATCAGATTGTCCTGGATTAATCCCAGCCTCAACTCAGCTATAATACAGCTATGATATCATCTTCTTCTCACAGTTCTGCTACATCAACACTACACCCACTATGTGCGTATACATGAGAGAGCGGTTTGTGTGTTTCTACTCTGATGAAGGCCAGAAATCCTCATTACTCTCGTAAGGCCAAAACAGCAACAACAATTGAAGGTGAAAATTCAATCAAATTCATCAAAATTGTTTCCTAGAAAGGAAATGTGTATGAACACCAAATTCAATGAAAATTGTAAGAATTACTTTAGACATTTAGTTATTTAATTCATAATTAAAATATTATTTATCATAGTTGCAAACATTGCACATTATTGTACATAGATGTGTTGTCCAGTTGTCAACCAGCACAATAGTGCAATCTTAATTGCTGTTTATAGTCTAAAATCGTAGACTGGGCCTGCCAACAGCCGATGGGAGTTTCACACAGAAGACGTGTAATTGGCTCTTTGCTAATCTTTATTGTGCTTCTCACTCAAGCCACACCTTTGTCTGTTCACTTTCTGTTTTTAAGTACTTACCACTCTTGACTTCCACTTCATCTTAATGAGAATTGTCTCATTTACACATTTGGGGATGAAACGTTGGGACTTGGGCTCTTGAGTCATACTTTCCGAAATATCCGTTCATCATGTTTGAACACCTGTGCAATAACACCATACACGGTGCTCACCACATACCAGTTGTGTAGTGTGAACTGCCTCATTCAGTCAAGACTGTCTCCTACTGTGTTCCAATTTAAGTCCCATCTCTAGTGATTGTTATTAATAGTTATTAAATGTATCAAAGGCAGAATAATGATATAGGGTTATTATCACATTTTTAACATTTATTTATCCAGGGATACGTTTCTGCTGCAGGAACACCCTGCCACACACTCACAAACACACTCACACCTGGAAGCTCCAACCACAGGCTTGGCTGCTGCCACTGAGCAGCTCCATTGGAACAGCTGGGTACCGTGCTCAAGGGCACCCCAGCTGTGGTAATAAGGGAGGGGAAAGTGCTGTTTATGTACCTGAGCTTATTCACTTCTACGCAGAATGTTAGGGAACAGATTTGTAGCCACAGCACATCAGGATCTGTAAGGTTTTGCCCAACAATTGTCCCTTTGAACCTGAGGTAAACGAGGGCTGGACACAAATACCTGTACACTGTAACACAGCCCAGCATGACAGCCCTGTAATAAAGACTGTCAGGTTTATAACGCTCAGTTTAAGACTGTGACACATTGATTCAACTCTGGTTATTTTGGAGTCTGAATTTGTTGATAGTATGTTGTGAGGGTGTCTTATAATATCAACTGCTAATGTATGACATAAGATTCTAAAAGTAAGTCTTATACTATGATTTTGCACTAGATTGTATATTGGATTGGATTGAATTGCACTGTAATTCTATCTCATTGTAATTCAGTCCAGCACAATGCCAACACAATGTAAATATTGTAACAAATAATATCAAATACTATCCAATATAGCAATAGCACATGGTTATTAACATCACCTGTCTCAATCCCACACCAGGTTCATTTAATAACTCTGTGTTTGTGTGTGTGTGTCTAACAATGCACAGCTTGTTCTGTTATAAATCACACACTTCTGAATCTATGTGAAGTGGACATGAAAGCACTAAAATTGGCACACATGTACACTTTGATACATGCAACATTTAGAGATCTGGACCCATCACAAGTAGAAATTGGCCGTCATTGCTATTAGCGGCAAATGATGTGAACAAAACTATCATGAGCCACGAGAGGTGTAAATCTTGGACCCCAAGGCAATTTGATTCGATTATTTACGCATCAATGCATTAGAAATCTTTCATTTCAACCACAATTTTATTATTTTGATACGCTTAATTCAACCCAACCCTTTTTATACTTAACTAAATTTTCAACTTTTTATTTCCCTAAATAATCGATTACATTACTGTTTACTGTTTCGGATCGATGCAGTTGAATCTGCACCTCAAAAATCGCCCCTACTTGCCACACAACCCTCATATTCTTTCCCGCTCTCTATCCATCAATAGGGGGTTATTCATAAATCACAGCATCAGATTTAATTAGTCAGTCAGGGCAGATGGTGACATGCAACCATGCTGACCTCTGTAAGTGTTTGCCTTGAAAGAGGCTATTGTCTACTATTGTCTTTCCTCATTTACATGTCGGGGAGGCTATTCATTAAGCACACCATCACTCAGAAATTCAGGCTGAAGGTAAATTTCATTGGTATGGAACCTGGGTGATTTTAAACTGTATCTGCTTCACGTATAATAATGCTAAATAAATTTGACAGATAAGCCTACTCAGTTGATTAGTCAGTTTATGTAAATGGAAAGTTTTAACCTAATCTCACACACATTCTAGTGGCACTGTGCACCATACACCATATGCACCTGGACTCCCACAACTGTCTGGATGCAGATGCAGCATTCCATACCTCTTCTCTTAAAATGAGAATTTAGGTCCCATTGCAGATTTTGCTTTGACACCAGAGAATGTATCAACAGGAAGACGTATAAAGTGTGGCTCTTAAATATGTAGCTGCTCATTTTCAATGGCTTTTACCTGATACACACCTTACAACAAAGTGTCAGTAATGGGACACCACCGTACTAATCAACATAACTCCCATTGTCTCTCTCCTGTGCTTTTCTATTTTTCATTATAATTACTTATGGTGACAGACTTGCATGCAAAATGTCTGTCTAACTCTAGTAAAACTACCTGGTAATGGTTTGTCCCTGGTGAAAAACACCTGTGCAACACCCCCAGTTAACCAGTTCCCTCCCACCTACTGACTAACCGCTGCTGAATTCTGTATGATCTGGAATGACTGAATGACTGGATGCTACACTTCTATCAAAGTGTAAGAGGGGCTTGTCATGGTTTGTGATTTTTAGAGGGACAGACTGTTTTATTCACTTTTTATGTTCGTTCGCTTGTCCTCTCACACCCGAGTCCTTAAATTCCTCCAAATACTTACTTGTGTACTTTTGGTGTGCAGGCTTTTGTCAAAGCTTCTATCTTTAATTTGCTTTGCCTCTGTGTCTTCAGAGCTCAGTCTGAGATAAAAGCAGCCAGTGACACACCCAGGTTCACTAAATTACAACAATGCAATCAGTTTGGCTTGTGTTTTTTGGTTGACTGATCCATCACAACATGCTTGCTTCTGGGTTGTGAGGCATCACATACAGAATCTTCCTTACTCCTGAAGTTCATGAATTATTTTTCAATGATTGTTTTTAAGTGAGATTTGAGTTTTGAGGTTGCCTGAGCAGAACACAAAATGTTGCTGGCCGCATTTACACCTTGTGTTAAATGAGGTCTCTATATCCAGATACAGTAGTCACAACTCCTATTTCAAAATAACTATTTATGAGAGCATGTGGGGAACCCATAGCAGAGTTTACACTTGTGTTTTAGGACGAGAAGCTTTATTTTTATTCATTTATAACGAGGAAAACCACCACAAACCCAGATTAAAATGCGATATATCCGGATACGTTACCTGGATAATGTAAAACACAAAATGTAAATGCTTGCAGAAGGCAATGTTATTGGAATACTTTCCGTTCTGTCAGACCACATAGTATGATGTGTTCTGACTCACATTTTAATCAGATCTCAAGTAGCCAGTTATAAAATGCAATCTTCACTACAGTCTATACAGCAGGGACACATTCATGAAATAAATCCACCCATGAGTTAAAAACGTCAGTTCGCTTTGTCTCTCCATTTGCTCTCATTAATAAAGTTATTTTAAATTAAACGTATGACTTGCCTTAAATGGGTACCTTCACCTGGAACATGGACAATGCAGCCCACATAAAAAGTTGTTCGTTATTTTGAAAATGGATGATCATCCATAGAAAAGTGGAATAGGAAGAGGATACTGCAAGCAAATCGCAATACACACAGCATCCAGATAAGGAGAACACATTTTGATGTAAGGTGTAAATGCCAAGTCCTCTCATCAGATGTCATTATCCAGATTATGATACTGAGATCGCACTTTAATGCAACATGTAAAAGGGGCCTTTGACTTCTGAAATTTATGACAGCTGCTGAAAAGCATTGCATTCATCCGATATGACATCACAAAATCGAAAACTATAAGACAAACAGAAAGCAAACAAGACGTAATGAAAAGAATCATGTGAATTTGGTTTCTGTATTTGCTCTGTAGCTCTCAATAGGGAGAGATTTTAAAATGATCCCTGCTCTCTACTGGATTATGATGAAAAAGTACAGAAAAATGAAAAGAGGCAAATTGTTTGGAGAACGGATTAGCAATCTGCTGCTTTTTAATGTCTTTTTTTAGATTGA
This sequence comes from Lamprogrammus exutus, assembly GCA_900312555.1. Taxonomy (NCBI): domain Eukaryota; kingdom Metazoa; phylum Chordata; class Actinopteri; order Ophidiiformes; family Ophidiidae; genus Lamprogrammus; species Lamprogrammus exutus. The sequence continues at coordinate 11,762 of OMOW01101647.1, forward strand.
GACATTTCTGCATTGCAATCTGTAAGGCGAGAAATCAATAAAATGCTCAGCAGTAGTATTGGGTTCATACGATCTGTAATAATGATGCTAACACAAAGAAAACCACTGGTTTTTGCCTTTTAAAATGAAAATAGCCAACTGATAGGTAGCATATTTGCAATTGTTAATTGTGCTTATTTTTTCCTTTTTGTCCCTGTATTGGCTGCTTTTACCTCGTGAATTGAGCTATGGGATAGGGGTTTGTCCTCAGACTCAGAAATGTCTCTAATAATGTCATCACTCTGTCCCAGGCATTCATTAGCTGGTGTTGGGCTTTCTGAGAGCCTTTTCCTACTGCTGGTGATGGTGCCACACTGTCTGGATCTGGAGGGGGGGGGGGGTATCTTGCAATGTTTGTCG
>OMOW01101651.1:0-10086 GCA_900312555.1 Lamprogrammus exutus
TTCTAATTTATTGCATTCAGCGTTGCAGTTCACATTTTTGCACCACTAGGCCCGTCTGGACATCCTGAAGATCCACTCTAGGAAGATGAACCTGACACGTGGCATTAATCTGAGGAAGATCGCTGAACTGATGCCTGGAGCCTCAGGCGCTGAGGTTAAGGTAAGATTCAAGTTCTCTTCAATTACCCCACTGAATGTGCCAGTTGGGTAGTAAATAAGATAATACCCAGTAGGTCTCCCTTTTTAAAGCGTACTGTGTTTTTATTAGGGTGTCTGCACAGAAGCAGGGATGTACGCTCTCAGAGAGAGGAGAGTTCACGTCACCCAGGAGGACTTTGAGATGGCCGTAGCAAAGGTTAGTACATCCATTAGTGCTCTACTTTGTTCAGTGTATCCTGGGCCCAGAAAGCTTTTTATTTCCAAACATAGACCTACTTACTGGCCCGGCAGTATTAGCTCTTCAGCTTGAAGCCCTTGTAAGAAATGGTTGACACAATCCTCATTCCACACAAAAACACACTATTTGAGAATTTCCAGCAGTGGTTCTCAGTCCTGGGATCTCCCTGCTCTACCCTCACGTTATCAGTTGAGATGGAAAATATGCATTGCGGTAGTTCTTCGGGAGCAGAATTGAGAACCACTGATTTATGGTCTGGACAGGAGTGTAAAATCAGGAAAGACTTGAAGATATCTGAAACTATCCTTTCAGATATTCACACCAGCTTTTTTTCACTAATGTGCTATTGTACTACATCTTACCCATGGCTGTAAATGTTCTTTTCACCAGGTGATGCAGAAAGACAGCGAGAAGAACATGTCTATCAAGAAGCTGTGGAAGTAAAAGGCCTTTGGTATTCATGCAGCCACATATGTATATTTTTCCTTTTGTTTATGGTCTGGTTTGTAATTGTTACAGAAGTCGTTCTAAAATAAATGGTTTTCCCTCAATTAATTTTGGACAGCTCATGAGGTTTTTCTGCCACACAGTAGCAACCGATAAATTTGGTCATAACCAAAAGTAAAAACATAAGCACCATCTCCAGCATTAACGGGTCGTATGTACATTTATTTCATATATTTACAAATAAATCTATTGTAAATGGAACATTGATTTGGCACTTCACATTGTAGATGCTATTATGTACTACATCTTACATTACTGTTAATAAGTTAACCTTGTTTCAGGAATTGCATACAGGTACTACATGCCCTCTCTGAGTTGTTATACTGCCAGTTACAATTTACATGAGCACTGTGTGTGTTATTACATACTGAACAGTCTAAAATGGAGAGTTGTATGACTAATGAGAAAGTAGCTTTCACATGTCAACACAATGATACCAGCTCCACTCACCCAAACATGACAAAGCTGTATTTGTGAACGGTTGTACAAGATGGCAGTGAACTCTGGACCGAACGCTCCGCACGGTTTGATGCGTCGTTGTTACAGAACACAGAAGTGATGCAGGCTAGGCCCTGACCCATGACACAGGCACCCAGTGGGGCTCCACCTCCACCCTTTGCAGCACCGCCTGGAGCTCTGCTGAGGCACTGACTGGATCCTCCTTCACCAGAACATGGTCCACCAAATGGCCATAGCGCTCGTCCATCTGCTCTGCTGACTGCATCATCTCCTGAAGGTCCTCGTCCTAATCAGAAAAATGATATTGGTTGAATATTACCACCTATGGACAAATCTGCCAGATGGACAATAATCTGAGGGTAGTAGAGTTGAGGGACGTATATGTGCTGCTATTCATCAAGGCTGTAACTCACCATGATTCCTACACTGAGTGAGGACGAGGAACTGAACAGACTATCATGGATTCGATGTTTTACACAGATGACGTATGGCTTGAATTCAGGGGTGCGTAAAATCTTCAGTGCCTAAGTGTGAGAGGGTCAATACAAAGTCTCACTGAGATGAAGTCAGCTTTAACATTAAAAAAATAGTCTTGGACATTTCACCCAGACCCAAGGAACAAATCAGACAGACTTCAGGATTTACTTCACATCTAACATTTGGTATGATTCCATAAGTCAATTCTTTGTACATTTACTGTGCAGGAGGCACTTGGCAACAAAACCATTTGTCATCAAAATGTTTGTTTTTTTAAGGAAAGTTACATGTTGTTACTGACCTCTGGTTGTACATCCACCAGGCAGACCTTGTTTTGATCTAAAACTCTGTGAATGGACTCCAAACTGGTGCCGTACAGATTGTCTTTGTACTCCCCATATTCAATAAATCTGCAGAAACACAGCAAAATCATTAATCATTCAAAGAAATGTGAAAATCCCGCTTTCAACTTCAGGCATGATGACAAGACAATGATGTTTCTAAATCTTCGACAGTACAGAATGAGTGACTTTACGGAACATTCCTCAAAGGCAGCATTTTGTGCTTATGCATGTGAAAAACAAGAAGAATTCACTGCTTAATTTCCAGTATCACATCCAGTGTGATCGCTTACTTGTTTTTATGGATGTCTGCCTCGAAGGCTGCTTTATTAATGAAGTGGTACTCCACTCCCTCCCTCTCGTGACTCTTCCGGGCTCGAGTGGTGTCTTTGATCCACGCCATTCAAAGACAGGGTGGGGGAAAAGGTTAATGAGGGAAGTTGTGACTCTAAGTATGTATGGAGTTGAGGTCAGTGCTGTCCACCCCAAAAGAGTATATTCTAAAGTGTGTGATAACAGGAGTAGAATATTTAATCCTGGTCAAATGCATGTTGGTGCATACAGTATATTGAGGTTTAAAAATTCTATTACAGACTCACGAGGCACAGCCAAACCATAACGTCGAGGATTCTCAGTGATGACCTTCTGTTTCAGCTCAGTGGTCCGAGCCCCAATGGAACCTGTCATCATATAACAACATGATTATACGTGATTGTTTTATGGTTATAAAACAATCACGTTGCTTAACCTGTCTGATTGTGCTACCTCTGGCTTTATGGGTGGTACCTCTACCCAGGACGTTACTTTTTCACCTGGTTCTGTTACTGTATTAGCTTGATTGTAAGCAGGAGTACTCAAAAAGGTATGAATCATTTTTGACTAAACTTACTGGAAGGGTGGGCATGGCCCGAGGAAGGACCTATTCAATTCTGGTGTGGATCCACAATTTCAACCCATTGGGAGATTGGGCATTTTTCAATATTTCTGTCTTCAAAAGTAATATCAGTATGTCCAAAACTCATGCACATTCATCCAACTAATCACTGTCAATAGGTACAATTTGGTCTGAATCCAAAGAATTCAAAAATGTATGCTTGTACAGTCAGCACTTTAATGGAATTTAGTGTACAGTTGGTGTAGAAACCTGAGATGATTCTGATTCAGTAGCATGCAAATGGCGTGTTAGAGAAAGAAACGATGCTTTTCTCAGCTGCAACTGCATGTGTGGATTTGGACCAATACAAGAGTTGTTTTTATGTGTTACTTCAATAGCAAAGTAATGCAGTACTGCATTAAAATATGGCGCATAGTCTCTTCTAATGGCAACAAAATACACAGTGCACCTACCTATCAATACTATAAGGCGAGGCCTCTCACCAGGGCGTGGTCGATATTGCACAACTTCCTCGTAAATCAGGAAGTCTGTGTGATTGGCGTCTGGAGTCGGAGGTTCCCCCGGTGAACCCTGGTGATCTTTTCTAATGCGGAAATTTCTTCGCAGGCTAGCTGTGATCAAAGACACACAAGTAGGCGATGAGGTTGGACAGCAAACGGCCGCTGCAGATCACTGATACTGACACCTTCAGACTAGAATTGGAAAATTGCTAGGACAAAAAAACCTCCCGTCTCCCTGATTGAAACTCTAAACCCGCATCACTCCAGACAAAAAGCCACATCAACGCACACACTGAACAACACCAGTAGAAATCAGTAAGAATACCTGAGTAAAAATCCCATGAGAATGGATGGCCACAGAAGGCAGGGGCCGCCTTACTCTTGGGAGAAACTACAGCTCATATTAGACCATTTATTCAAACCAGCATAGATCTCATCACAGTACAGAGGCAGCTGAAGTTAGAAGCCATGCATGCTGCGTCTGCCGCTTTGATGAATACAAACAAAGCATCTCTGACGGCATGTAGCACGAAGACGGACGACTTATGAAGCGAAATAACATGAGCCAGCATGAGGTGCAACAAAGACCCTGTGAGAAGCTCGGTGACTGAAGCATAAAGCCTTGCTGGAGTAACAAACATGGACAGATAAGCGGAAAGCTTCTTCACACAAACAAGAGAGGGTTAAGATTCACCCATAATGGTGAATGAATGAATGATCAATTCATTTCATTTTCAAATTGCACCTGCTTTAAAATGCAAAGCTATTTCTTACTTGTACAACACAAAGACTAACAAAGAAATGATGAAGCAAGTACTCAGGATACTCATAATTTGGGGTATTTTTGTAGTATCCATTAGCCTTATAGAGCTTTTTTCTCATGTCAACCTAGAGTAAATCTTATATGATTATAGATGTGAAAACTAGGCCAAAGCGTCAAAGTGGCTCGATAACGCTGTCAGAGTCAAAATGCACAAGAATCCCAAAGGAGTACGGTCACAGTATTAATAGCAGCCATAAAGCCTGTTGAACACACGAGTGTGATTGCTCATGTTCCAGTTCAGAGCGGGTCAGGTCAGAGGACCAGACTCTTGAACGTTTTCCATCTTATAGGTTCACGGCGGTCACTGAAATCATCACTGATGCTTTCAAACACAAACACAAAACCATCTAATCTAAAGCAGCCAAACAGAAGCCCTCCCTAGCTTGCCAGAAGATGGTAGAATACAGCTTAGACTGGCAGAAATGCTGCCCGTGTGCGGGTTATACGTTTCATCATGCGTCCTCACCTATGTCCTTTCCATTCAGAGCGCCCTCACTGTCGCAGTCTTCTGTGGGGTGGCAAGCAGGAAGAGAAGAAGGATAAGAGGAGGGATGGAGGGAGGTGGGGGGGCGGTGTGTGGCTGGATGCAGTCTGTCAGTCAAAGGTTTCAGGTTTGGATGTTAGAACACAACAGGTTAAAGTATATTAACTGTGAGGGACAGGTGGGGGTTTGTGGGTGCGTTTCCATTTATGTAGTGAATGCAAGCATGCAAAATCTGAGGTCTACATAAAAAAGTGTGAGGCTAGCGAGTGAGCGTCCGCGTTGTTATGGCTACTCAATCAGAACAGAGCTGGCTTTTCTGGAGGGGGACTTCAACAAAATACCCATTAAAATGATTTTTATTTTTTTTTGCACCTAAACATGTAAATCTGTGTAACACTGTATGTCCCCTTTATGCAGTGACGTCAGGTCCACCTACCTTTGTCCGCCCGCTCATCTGAGGTTAGCAATGCAAGGAATGACACACAGTATCACTGTAGAGAGTGACACAACGTTACAGCCATGGTGCTGCTTCCATTCGATGATTGTGAAAAACAGTACACACAAATTCACATCTCAGTGTTATCTCAGATTAAAAGCCCTTCACTGTTATCCGTCTTCTTTATCTACATCTCAGTTATTAGTCCTAATTTAACAAAGGGAATCAATAAGATAAGAATAAACAAGTCATACAGTATTGTTTTGACTGCAAGCTTTCGCCCCTGCAAGCTTTCGCCCCTGCTTTCTTATAGATGAATTAGATTAGCTTTGAAATACAAGTGGTATCTGCAGAACCAAGAAGAACAACTTCTCACATACATTTATTCTTATGGAGGATCATTTTTGAGTTGGACTATTTCTAACATTCAGTTCAATTACTGTGATCAAAATAGGCTTACTTGTGGGAATTTTAGGGGACAGAGAGGCAGGAAAGGAGCCCATCTTCATCCTGTATCTCAGGCGCCTGGGAGAAAAAGAGGGAAATTAGGAGAAGATTTTATTTTCATTCTGATAACCGCCACGATTTAACTCTTATCTCCTATTCATGCTGAGGAAATGTGACTCATCTGAAAATGTTAAACAGGCAGAGGCAGCGCTGCCACGTTACCTCTCCTGGAACTGTTTGGAGGGGATGAGGGCAGCGCGCAGGTTACAGTCGCCCACTCGCTTGGCCTGCCACCAGGTGGCGTCCTCTTGGCTCACCACCTGCAGAATGTCGCCCCTCTTAAAAGGAAGTCCCGCCTCTTTGCAGGGCGTGGCCTTGTCCTCAAAGGGGGTGTAGTCGAACAAGGCCCGAAGGTACACCTGGGGGAGAAGAATTCTACTCAATGTAGTCTCAAGACGAATTTGTCCCAATTTGAGACGATTAAAGTAGTAGAACTCTTTCCTAGTTAATGTGATCATTCGGGATCTTACACAAACACTCGTATTTGCAAGTGATACCTCTGAGTTTGACCCATCAACCCCATTCTTACCCTGCTCTCCTTCAGTTTGTCTTCCTCTACGATGGCTGGGATGATTTTCAGGGTGATGGAGCCTTGTGACTGGGACTGATCAGACACATCACAGCAATATCATTATTCACTGTCAGCAACCATATTTTAACAATAATAATGCAGAATCTGAGCTAGTGTGATACTGTGTGCTCCTTTTACCAGAATCTGACTAATTTCATCAGGCCGTTTGTGTGTTATCAGGCTCCCATTGACCTCTCGAAGCTCATCCCCTACATGCACAAGACCTGGCAAAACACACACACCAGAGGAAACAATGCAAAGCAACATCCCAGTATATCTGATTGTTGATCATATCTGGCAATATATGGCAACAGCAAGGAGCAACGCTTCTCTGTAATCTCACAAAATGAAGATCTTCCGACGCTAATCTCAAGGATTTCATCTCTGCTGACAGTTGTGGTGAACTACTTCCACAACATAATCTCCTTACTTCTCTGGCAGTAAATCAGAAGTGATGACAACGAAATGAACAAAAGCAATGAATCTACAGCCAGATAAATTCCTAAAATTCATCGTGTGAAAAAGCTGCGGCTCTCACCACTCCGGTCAGCTGCCCCTCCCCTCATTATTCTGGCCACGATCACAGCACCCGTCGCGTCGTCTCGCCGAATAGTCGCTCCCTGGTGGAGGAAACCAACCGACAAAACTGATTTCTCAATGCATATCTAATATTCAGCTCACTAATCCATTCCTCTGGCACCACGTGTGTGAGTCAGCGGCCTCTGCATGTACAGAACTTAAAGATCAAAATGCTGTTAGACGTAAGATTAATCAAATTATTTAATATTATTTGTATTATAGCATCACACAATAACACTTGGAGCACACCTTGGAGCTCCTGGAGCCTCAACGCTGCTGCATTATAAAGCCACATTAAATAAATCGCATTAATCAAGAGCATAATATCAGCAGTTGTTGGGGGAGGGGACAGAACTGAGGTGGCTCTCACCAAGGGCTCCTTGTTCTTCACCAGTCGCACGATTTTCACCGACTCTTCCTCCAGCCCGTCATCGAGCTCCTCTGGCAGCGGCGGCAGCACAGGGTCAAAGTTCTTCTGGGCCACAGTGTCATGGGCTGACAGCACTGCCTGCATGAAACGCACACGAAAAGACACTCGTCTGCCTCACTTGGTCTACTACACGATCTGGAACAACAGTCAGAGTCAATGCCATGTAGGAGCATGTAGGAGGGGAAATAAATGGCGCAAACAACAACTGATATTACGAGATAAAGCTAATTGTGCGATACTAGACACCAAAGAAAGGTGGTGTAGAAGATCAGAGATACATGAAGAGATCCAGGGAAAATTGGAGGTGAAAATCATCTCCACTTGCTGATTTTGTAAATGAGAAAATGCTGCGCCAGTATCACAAACGCACACTTCTTCCTGCTCACTAGAAAGCCAATAAATTGAACAATATCACTTAACTATAATTATCGGGAATGTCTGTTTGAGAGATGCTGAAAAATGACATAATTGCAGCTCTGGTGTCATTATATAATGGACGAAAATCAGGGCAGTTCAGGTTGAGAAGCTCTGCTACTAAAGAGATCAAACCTCACAATGCATGAGCTCATTTAAAATTTAAAATCATTCATCAATTTCTGTATTTTCACCAAGTCATCCTACAACAGTGTGTGTAGGTGTGTGTGTACCTTAAGGTGAGGAGTGCTCAGCAGGAGCAGCAGCTCTCTTTCATCAGCCTCCAGCGGTCCATTCTGAAGCTCTTCTGCCAGCTGGTGATTTGGACCCAAACAATATTAATTACCATCCCTAGTTTGTGACAAATCTTTTAATGAAGAGGAAAAGTTTGATTCACTTCTACCAGCGTTTACTAAAACTGATACAGTGCACCGTTACAAAGAAGGATTAGGGGTTGCACTTACATCCTCTGCCAGACAGGTGGCGCTGTGTAGAACTGGAGTTGGACTCTGCTGCTCAAACTGCTTCAGTTTCTCATGGATCTGCCAACAGTATTTGCATGATATCACAAAATCTCACAGATTTGGATGACAACTGGCAGACAGAGTCAAATAAAGTTGGTGATAATGATGGAGTAGGAAGTCACTGAATATGATGATGCATTCAAGCGCTGCAAAAATAATCTGATGTCACAGCAATTACTTTTCTCAGAGAATAAAATGCTAAATAAAGAGCACAAGTTTGCAGGTTGTTCAGGATTTTCTGGTTGCTTTACAGGAGCTGTACATTGATCTGTTTGTCTGCTGTTGAAAAGGGGAAACTCGGGCTCAGTGGGGGGTATTTAGGATTGCCATTACACAGCCCGTAAATTACAGACGTGCTGTACCTTCATGAGGTAACCCAGACTTTTCTCACTGAAGACGTCTCGGAGGAAGAGCAGGTCCTCCTTACGGTTGGCATCAGGGTGGAGCTGAGAGGTGAGCAGAGCCAGAGTCTCATGCAGCCCTGCAATCATGCAAGTTATGCATAAACAAACAGGATGGAGAAGACCATGTTTGACTGTTTCTAAATGTGGTAATATGGTGAAAGGGCGGGGCGGTTCAATTTTGCCTTTTAAAGTCATTGGCACAAAAAAAAGTCCTGCATCCGCCCCTTGATCCAGATCCACACCAAAAACCAATCACTCGTCCGTCACTAACATTTGAGATATCCTGCTGACAGACAGACCCGACTGAAAACATGACCTGCTTGGCAGAGGCGATGGTATGAAACGGAGAGAAGCTCAACACAAGCTGAGCGGCTGAAAAGCAGATGTTTGGCATGTTTAACGTGACAGATACCCGTTATGCATCATGCACGGGCATATTTAATGCATCAAAGAGCATGAGCAAGCGCGGCGCGTATGGCGGACTGTACCTGTGCGTGCGGACATGACGGGCTGGGCTTCAATCATTTAGAGGAAGCAGGAGGCTGCAGCGGGGAAGAGGAGGGCAGGAGAGTAAACAAAGAGGGAGACTTCTCCTCTCCAGCTGCTCCTGGCCTCACGTACGATCACACCTGGGGATGAAATAAAACACACATTTGACTCCATAGTGGGAAAGAAGATTAGCGCCTCATGAGCATTAGCAGATCGATTCAGTGGAAGAATTAATTACACCTTCGTCTGTTCGGAATTAAATGAGGTTCATTTTTTGTTAAAGCCAGTGATTCACACCCATTTTTCCACATAAAATCTTATCTAATTCCACATCAATCTTCATTCTCAGAATTTTAAATGATCTTAAACTCTTTTTCTTTTAACCCTCATCATCATCCGTAATGTACTAAAACAGTCGAACTAAAATCATCTGAGATACATAGTACAAGTATATTGTAACTGATATCCCTCGTGGGTATCAAACCCAAGAGCTTTGACACAATCAAAACAAATATCTGAGCTTTTGTGTCTGTGATGGAGTTGCTAATTTAAAGCACTGGATTGAGTAGACGAGGTGATAAATATTTGTTTCAGTGAGCCAGAGATCACTTGGCAAAGTATGCGATTTCTCATATACTCGAATGTTGACAACCAGCCAGCCAAGCTGTGACGGTGATGAATCCACTCATTACTGCGGTGAGGCAGCCACATAATTAATTCTGGGTAACAGCAGCTCGTCCTGCTGCGGCGGAAAGCATCGATTCATTTTATTTCTGTGTCTCCGTCAAAGAGAGGAATACGATAATACCAAACACTCGATTAAAAGGTATTTGGGTCATCTCACAGGAT
>OMOW01101652.1:0-22797 GCA_900312555.1 Lamprogrammus exutus
GTAACCTCCCAAATAAATGTATTGTATAATTTGCTGCTTATTTTATTACTAAAATTTGCTACATTTATATACTTTTCATGTTAGCTGTGTGTATCAGTTAGCACCATAGTGAATTCCTTGTATGTGCAAATATACTTGGCCAATAAAGTCTATTTCTGATTCTGAATTACATATGTAAAGTGAGGTCACTGTGAAGAGATCGTGTTAGTAGCGCCTCTTACTGGTGGAGTCTGATTTGGTTTTATGAAAGTTATGGCTGTAATATTTGGTGTGTGTGGTAAGGGATTAGGATCACACCAATACGAACCTTTAACCCCATTAACTCATATCAGCAGATACTAATATAGATCATTTTGTCAATATCGTTATAAATGCAGGTACTTGATAACCTTTCACACAGGCTCTGAGATAAACCAGCAGCAAGTAGACAAATCAATAACAAATAAGTGATATCTGACTGATATTCTGTATTGGCAAACCATATGGATGATATTTGCATATCACAGATTTACGTTCTTAGTATTCATATATGTGTATATATCAGTATTGGCATATACAGTATGTTAGCAGATATTCAAAAAGTAATTGTGCTGTGTAAATGTATTACAAGCCTATAATTCATGATCTAATTAAGTTATTGATCTGTTTTAAGGTGTAGTTATTATTTAAAAGCTTAATTTCCTGTAAATGTACACTTCAACATTTGCAGTTGTTTTCATTACAGCCAAACCGTAACTGTAATCATCTTTAGCAACAAAAGGTGAGGGATCGTTGCCAAAATCATGCACTTCATCTTATGTGTTTATGAAAAATATAAAACTTATCAGATTTTCTCACCGTCAGTTATTGGCCTCAAACATGCAGTATTGATCAGGCTCCATTCTGCAGGTCGTAGGTTCAGGAGCGTAACTCTCTGGATTCAGACATCAATTGGGGAAAATCAGTAACATGTTAAACCTCCTGAAATGAGCAAATGTCTTATTGGAGTTTGTTGTGCTGTGTCAATGATAAATTCAGTGATTTACTGTCGTTCACACACTGATGTCAGCTCATTTCCTGGATGTGTTTCATTTCCAGGTGAGAGTAAGTTGGCGTCTGACCTGCAGAGCGTCACAGCAGCTGCCTCAGTGTTGCTCGAGGGCACTTTCATCGATTCCTCCGCCGCCATCGAGCAGCGACAAGTCGATAAAATCAGGCGTAAGTGACATCGATGAATGCACGTCAGGGTAGCAGTGTTTGATGAGGTTATGTTGTGATCAGCTTGCTGCTCAGGCAGAGGTAAAGAATGGAAAAAGTAAAGGATTATGTTTTTCTGGATTATGGCTTTTGGATTAACTCATAATCACATCAAAGTTGCACGGACTTTGAGTATGAGATTTGTCTCGCAGATAATCGGTGTCTCCCTGAGGCAAAATGAGTTCGTTAACTCTGAGCTGTTTGATGTTCTCCATCCAAAAAAACACAAATCTGATTCTGTCTGATAAAGAGGAGCGGCGCTGTAATCCCTTTGGTTATGCTCTCAATAGATGAAACAAAACAAACATCTTGAGTTCCTCGTTGCACCCATGGCAGTTGTTAGATTTGGGACTTTTTAGTAGATGATTAAGGTGACAAAGTTTTTATTTGCCTTTTACTCTTTGTCAGTATTTTGTTTTAATCCTACAAACATCATTTTATAGCCCAGTTCGAGATCTAATCTGATTTTTGTGATCTTTTATTGTTGCACTACTTACAAGTAGAGTAGTGAGAAATATTTGAATACTCGTCTGTTATGTTACTACTAATATTCCTTTTTTAACTGACCAACAGTGGACCTCGTTTAACGCATAAGATCTTTAATATTAGGCAGTAAAACCATACCATGATCGGGGTTTAGTGTAGATGAATCAAGACAGAATTTGTCTTGAAATGTAAAGATGTTGTTGTCTCCTCCTCAGCCTGTGTCGTGGAAATCGTTAGCAGTAACGTTCGCTATAGGAGGCGCTATCCTCGGAACGATGAAATATTTCAAGAAGGAAAAGGAGGAAAGTAAGTATGAACGTCACATCAAGAGATACCGGTGTGAAATGTCAATATCGATCTTATTTTCCTTTTAGTCAGCTTTACTCTTGAACTTTGCTCGTGGTTTGCAGTGATCGAGAAAGAGAGGAACAAGTCGATAGGCAGACCTGCGCTCGGCGGTCCGTTCGCCCTCGTCGACCACAACAACAAGCCCACCAAGAGTGAGGACTTCCTGGGCCAGTGGGTCCTCATCTATTTTGGATTTACACACTGCCCTGACATCTGCCCGGACGAGCTGGAGAAAATGATCGAGGTGGTGGATGAAATCGGTACGACGAGCAGTTTCCACGCTGAAATACGAGACGTTACGGGATTTTAAGTGCGCTTATTTTACCAAATGCCGTGGTTTTTGTCGTTCCACAGATAACATAAAGTCTCTTCCGAACTTGACACCGGTCCTCATCACCATCGATCCGGACCGAGACACGCCAGAGGCTATGGCTGCTTATGTGAAAGGTACAAAAACCAGATCGCAACACACACTTTCTATTTCATACATACGGCAAGAATTCACGTCAGAAAACTAAAGACAAGATGACTGAAAACAAACGTGTGCACCATAAATATTTCTGATTGCCTACAAATAAAAATACCAATAGGTTTGTACAATCAATGCAATTTTAATGTTTTCATTTAACATTTTAATCTCTGTTTTGGACATGAGATTATGTTTGTGAAGTGCTTACTGTAGGGATCAGCAAGTAATGTCCCGCAAGTTATTAAAATAAAGGTACATCAAAACTGCCCCCTAAGTGTGCATTGTCTCCATCTAGTGGCAGTTGTGTGTAACTACTCAAGCTATGCAATGTATTTTTCAGAGTTTTCGCCGAAGCTGATCGGCCTGACGGGAACAATGGCTCAGGTGGAGCAGGTTTCCCGCTCCTACAGGGTGTACTACAGTCAGGGACCAAAGGACGAAGACAACGACTACATTGTGAGTTCTTCTTCCTCTTCCTCCTCCTACTCTGCCATCCTCTGCTGCACGCCAGAATAATGGAGGGATCACGCAGAACATTGGAGAAACATCTGTCTAAACACGGCCTTCTGTTTTCTTTAGGTGGATCACACGATCATCATGTACCTCGTGGGACCTGACGGAGACTTCGTGGAGTATTTCGGACAGAACAAAAGAAACGTAGAGATCGCAAACTCCATAGCAGCACACATGAGGAAGTACAAGAAGGCGAAGTGATCGGCCGCCACTTTGTGGGCGTGGGCGTCTGGACTCATCCTCACTGCCTTCCTTTTGTGCTGGCTGCGTGTATTTATTCTGGAATTGACCAATGAGCCGATTTTTTACGTTTGCAGTAGCGCATTCCTGCCAACAGGCGGCGTGCAAAACAAACTGCTACACTTTCTTCATTTTGCGTTTCACACTCTTGCTGCTTTCACGATCACAGGTGGAGAAGAAAACAGATGTGAGCTTCATACTTGAATGATGATGGACTCTGGTTTCTCTGATGAGAAGATGAAACCTGCAGACAAATGTTTGAAAAATTAATTGCACTGAAAATGTGTAAAATTAGTACTTTTCATCAATAAATATGCTTAAAACAAAACCAATTGTTGGATTTTTTGGTGACATGATGTGGCGATTTTGTGTTTGCTGCAGTAAAACAGGCAACGTCACATAACTTCACGAATAATGAAATACGTGATCAAACATTTAGCTTTTAAGAGGCAACAGGATCATATCACAAACGGAAGATAAGCTTTGATCAAAGTGTTTTATAGACCATTTTCATGTCAGATGTTCACTAGATGTGCAGTTAGTGAGGAATCTGTTACTCTGACGTGCAAAACGTGAAGTGTATGAACGACTAATAACGATAAAACATGGTCGTGATCAGCTGTAGAATACAGACAGTGCCGACCCTAACATTTTGGGGGCCCAAAACCCAATTGTTGAAATGGCCCCCATAACCCTTTCACAAAAAATGACGACAGACTAATTTGTCTTACAGCATCACATTTTTACACACATTTAACAGATTTTTCCAGGGACTCACATTTTCAAAACACACCACACATACATTAACACACTCAACATTATTTGAATAAAATATTTGGAATTAAGGTACAGAACCAGAAATACACAAATAGAAGCTGAATGCTTTGAGTAAAATCTTCTTAAACTGGTGAAATCTGTTTTTGATGATTAAATCAAACCTTAGGATGGGGGGGCCCTTTGCAGTCACGGCGACTGAAGATAAACAGCAGGGCCGGCACTGTTATCTGAACATGCTGGGAACTTACTGGGATCTTTAACCATAAACTTAACTTGGAAATATCTGGGAAACTTCTCCTGGAAACCTTTCTGTAACTAAAAATTGTGTTCTGGCTTTTGATTTAGTCGTATATTTCATGCCTGCACACCTGCTGTGCTCCTCTTTAGAAAATCAGATTTGAAAAGCAAACAGCAGTTGTTCAGCTCTCCGTAGACACAAACACACACACACACTCTCACACACCACACCCATTCCAGACTGTGGTGGCTGATGGCTATCTCATCACTGTCTCACACACACACACACACACACACTTGCCAGAGTTCTTATCATTTTTACACAAAACCTTCTTACAGCCTTAATGTAACTCATTTCAGTCTCAGATTGTTTACAGTCAAGGGAATCTCAAAGAAAACATGACGGCCTTTGACCTTTACTCTCTTGATTCGACTGTGGTTTTTGTGTTAAATATGAAGATTCTACCATTGAATTACAAACTGAATTCCTGAAAAATGTATCTGCTGTTGTGGTTCAGCTGCATCTGTTTGTGCCTCTAACAAATCTAAGACGAAGAGTGTTTGTTGTTTGTTGCTATACTGAACTTCTCTCTTCTCTTCGAATGCTTAGACCTCAAGCTGCACATTTAGCCTGCGAGTGGTTCGCAGTAGCTTTATTCTGAGTTGGGCCCTTGTCTCTCCCGTTGACCCTCTAATCCTGGGCTGATGCCCCCGTCGTCAGATCTATTTTCCATCAGCTTTAGCCATCAGCCCCTCTCAGACACAACCAGCTGATGGGGATTTTCTCCTCGCATCTTCTCTTTCTTGTCCCGTGACCTTTGAATGCACCTCCCATGGCCCCCTAATGTCCTTGACATAGTCGCACTTCCACGCACGCTTTTGCCGCCATGTCGAGACGTGACGGCGAGGTCAGCGCGATGTAAGTGCCTGTGCTGGTGTGGCTACTCAGACCATTCTTGTCGACCCAGAACCAATTATAATCGCAGCTGTCGCCAGACCTTCAAGTGACATTAAGGGGCTATTAAATCAACACCAATTACTGTGTCCGTGATGCATGGCCAGGGCGCATTATAGCGAGACAAAATGACCATCATACAGCTCTTTCCACTAAAAAAACCATATAATTTTCTCTCCTCTAAAGAACAGGAATTGCTAAGATTAAAGATCAGTTAGCCCAAATCAGAAAAGGCACATTTGAGATAGTTTGGGTTTATTTACAGAAGTGTTCACATTTCTGCAGCCAGGTTTTCTACAGGAATTTGCCAATTCAACCCCAAAACCTTTTCCATAACTTTTCCATGGTGTAATAAGTACTGTACTATAGTTTCTACCATAACATTCTAAACTAAAGTTGCTACACAAGTGTGGACTGCAACTTGTAGAATTACAAACTTGTAAGATCAACACACACCCAGCACGTCAGCTGTGTTTCAATTTATCCATTGAGACTCATCAGCAATGACCAAATACATGTTGTATGTATAATTCAACCACTTTGCTGTATGATACAATTATGTGAAATTATAACAGCAAGAAAAACGTTAAAATAAAACTTTTCTTTACATTATACAGTATATGAAAATAACATATTTATGGGTTTGTTTGAGAGACATTCCTGAGATGCCTCACCTCCCTCCACAATTGAAATGTTTAAAGGTGGCTTTGTCCAAATCTGTGGCATGCATGAAAGGGTTAAAGTAGTTATTTACATTACAGTGCATCTAAAATCAAAATGGATCACATCTTCATCCCGGCCGTAAGGAAAAACGAGCAGGATGAAACTGGATGCACCGCATACATTATTGTAAAGATATAGTGAGGGATTTGAACATAACACCCTCTGACCTTAACAAAGCTCCCTGTCCAGGCTTCACGCTGCAGCGACATACAGTAAACATGAGGCACATACTTGTGCTGTATAGACTGGGACATTTGAGACACATTAATAGGTCGCCCACCCTAAGGATTCTGAGTGGATCTGCTGGGCTACAACGGATTCGTTGTTGTTATTCGGGGTGATCTCTCGGTCACACTGGAGGTTTTTGGTTCTGGAGCGGGTGGGTCTGTGCGAGATGAGCTGAAGCCATCTGAAGAGTGAGTTTGTGTAGACGAAAGATTGATAACTTAATTCATCATCAAAAGGGAAAATTATCTGGTCGCCCATAAATCAACAAAATACAGATCACAAGGGATTGAACATTAAACAGCACACAAGACAAATAGCAAAGAGCATTCCAGTGTTGCCTCAGCCAATACATTCAAGCAAATGATTAAGTCAATCAGTACATTTCATAACGTATATATATGTAGGACATATGTAGGACATTATATGATTAAGGAAAATGCTTTGAACTTTTCCCCTACAGTCACCATGCACCAAGTTCTAAAAACACATCAAAATAAATCTGTGATACTTGAGTACCCAAACCAAAACAAACCATTTGCTAATATCGCTATTATTGACTTGATTTTCCACAAAAACCTGTTTGTTGTTGAAAGTGTTTAAGTGTCCTAATATTATCTGAACACAAACAAGCCTCCAAGAATTCTGCCTAAATAAAATGTAGGGAACTTTAAATGTCACTTGACAATAAACTGTAAAGTATAAAATCAGTAAAATCAGGATTTACATCAGCAAATATCAATGTTCATGATACTACCGCAGAATGGTCAGCACTCGAAAAGTATATGATAGGTTTGACGCCCGAATGATAAAAAACACAAATGATCATAAGCTTTACTTGAATAAATGTGAGATAATAGGCAGCGGTCTCTGTGTGCAACGTGCTAACTGTCGCCCGTCTACCCGGCTGCTCATAACACACCCAAACAGTCCTGCGTAATCAACTCAGAATTCCAGCAATGCCCTAACAGACCTAATCTTCCCTGATCCCAGAAAATGAGGCTCGCCATGTCGGGACCCTAATCCCCCTAAGCTGTCGCCCTTGGCAATCATTGCTTTTTAATGGACGGGCTGAAGGATCACAATTGAAACCATTTAAATGTGACACAATACGGCTATACATAGAGAGTTCAAAATGTAAAATGGGCATACTTGACTTTTCAAAGGTGGCACGTAAGCCAGATCTCCAAATATAGGAGAAGCTGTCGATGAAAAAAGCCAGACCGTCTCTTATAAAAGCTGTCAAAGTCTTGTTAGGGCGAGGAATGTTCGTGGCAATTAGCAACGGAACAGAGTGGACAGTTTGTATCCAGAGGCTCTGAAACGTTTCTCTGACTGAAGCCCTCAGGTACACATCTTTGTTTTTCATTTCTGACCATTAGGGTTTGTAATTCCAACTTCCACTGTGTCCTGTAAGTATACAAGTGTGTCTATGTTTGTCACGATGCAGCAAAAATGAGTGATGCTGAGATGGAGATATTTGGGGTGGCTGCCCCATACCTTCGCAAACCAGAGCGGGAGAGAATCGCAGCGCAAAACAAACCGTTTGATGCCAAAACGGCCATGTTTGTGCCCGATCCAAAGCAAGAGTACGTGAAAGGGAAAATCAAAAGCCAAGATGGCACCAGTGTCACCGTGGAGACGGAGGATGGAAGGGTGAGTGTGTCATCCAGAATCCAGTCAGGGTTCACTGTATGTTCACAGTTTGCTTTATATGTAGACTCCTGATAATCTACAACAGTCACTCAGTTCATTTGATTGATTGATTGATTTTAAATTGATATTCCAGGTTGTGACGGTGCACCAGGATGACATTCGGCCCATGAACCCTCCTAAGTTTGATAAAATAGAGGACATGGCCCTGCTGACCCATCTCCATGAACCAGCCGTGCTGTTCAACCTCAAGGACCGCTATGCTGCCTGGATGATCTACGTAAGGACAAAATAATCATCATCATAATAATAATGCTAATTTAAGCTATTGCTTATTCAACCTGTTTCTTCTGTGAATTATTAACATTTATAACTCCTAAAATTAAGTAGATAAAACATGAATCATAATAATAAAAAGTTTAATTGTAATAAAAGATAAAAATAGAAATTGCTCTAAAAATGAATCAATTGCTTAAAGATAAACTAAAATAAAATAATCTATTAGCTTTATTGTTACTTGACATAAAGTGTACAAACTTGGAACAGATTTACAGATGTAAGATGATGAAGCTGGTGAGGTCAGAAATTATGAGGAATTATGAGTTTTTATCTGGGTTACATTCAGTGAACTGCAGAAATTCTTTGAATGCCATTTTGGATACAGGACATTTTCACACTCATCATCGTAAATTGAATTTCCAATGCCGCTGTGATCTTGGTCTTTACTCCTCCCATTAATCCACAGACCTACTCTGGGCTGTTCTGTGTGACTGTGAACCCCTACAAGTGGCTTCCAGTCTACAACCCAGAGGTGGTGGGTGGGTACCGCGGGAAGAAACGGCAGGAGGCCCCCCCACACATCTTCTCCATCTCTGATAATGCCTACCAGTACATGCTTACAGGTAGTTCATCATCTAACAGTACCACATTAAACTTGTACTACCTGTCATGCTGTTATCCTCCTCAAAACTTCAAGTAATTTGTTTCCTTTGAACAGATCGAGAGAACCAATCCATCCTGATCACGTGAGTGTGGCTTTGTGTGCTGTTTACTTGAGAGCGCTGTGTTTACTTCAAGTACCGTCACTTATCTCATAATGTCCCCCTGTCAGTGGAGAATCTGGTGCCGGGAAGACGGTCAACACAAAGAGAGTCATCCAGTATTTTGCAACAATTGCATCAATGGGCGACTTCAGCAAGAAAGAACAACCTGCAGGCAAAATGCAGGTTCAGTCCACTTATCTGACATTCTGACAATGAGGAAACAAACTCGAACCCAATCATGAACTTTGACAACTCAGATATTTTCTCAAATTGTTTGCAATAGGGGACACTGGAGGATCAAATCATCCAGGCAAACCCTCTGCTGGAAGCTTTTGGCAATGCCAAAACCGTGAGAAATGACAACTCCTCACGATTTGTAAGTTCACATTTTTTCAGTGAAATGTATTTGTTGAAATTTATGTTAACTACTAATAACAACTAAAAACCCTCCAGGGGAAATTCATTCGCATCCACTTTGGAACAAAGGGGAAGTTGGCATCCGCCGATATTGAAACTTGTAAGTTTGCTAACATGATTGGTCCTGTTTGTCCTATTTCATTGCTAATCAAAGTATTTCAGTATATTTAATCCCTGCTAATGCTCTCCATCTTCATGCTTAGACCTTCTGGAAAAATCCAGGGTGACCTTCCAGCTCCCAGCTGAGAGGAGCTATCACATCTTCTATCAGATCTTGTCAAACAAGAAGCCTGATTTAATTGGTGAGTATCCTTTGCAATCTGACATCTGAAGAACTTGAGCCTGTGCTTGTTTACCTAAGCTGGAATCCTCAAACACCTCACTGCTGACAGCAAGTTTTGTGTTTCATTTTAGATATGCTCCTGATAACCACCAATCCATATGACTACCCGTTCATCAGCCAGGGGGAAATCACGGTGCTGAGCATCGATGATACAGAGGAGCTGATGGCCACCGATGTGAGTGAATCTCTTGGTATGAGGTCAAAACAAACATGCAGAAAAGTGGAACTAAGACATTCAAATTCCACTTCCATGCTGTGTTTGTTCTGTAGAGCGCCATTGATATCCTGGGATTCAACACAGAGGAAAAGCTGGGAATCTACAAGCTGACCGGTGCTGTGATGCACAACGGGAACATGAAGTTCAAGCAGAAGCAGCGAGAGGAGCAGGCAGAGCCTGATGGCACTGAGGGTGAGTTGACAGGACATCAAGAAAATCTCTTGATTCAATGTGATTCAATCTTAAAATCCCAGGAAAACAATCTTATCAAACATCATAGCAATAAATTATTAGGTTTGTTTCAAGAAAATTAGTCTTGGCATGACTTTTTATGGTATTCAGTCTATTTTTCAGCAATGATCAAGCACAACCAAGTTGGAAAAGTGGATTGTATTGCTGACTAATTAATATTCCAAATATCTGTTATGTTGAAACAAGACGGCTTTTCTTGTTTCAAGATATACAACAATCTTTAGAATTGTGAAGAAGGCATTTTGTCTGTTATTAAATGCTTAAAATGAAATAAATCTGCAGACCCTTTTGAGAACAAAATTTGTTGGCAGAAACGAATGGCCAAAAAGATTTTGACAAGCAACAATTTGTGGTCCTGCTTTAACACACAAAATGCTAAAATCAGCTGAATTAAAAGACAAAATATTTAATTTTGAGCACCTTAAGCTTGAAAAGCTTAAATCTTTACTTTCATCATCATCGTTTCCTTTCTTATGTCCCATTCCAAAGCCTCGTGTGTATTATACAGTTAGATTGTATCAGCATCTGTTCCTCTGTTGTATCAATCGATTAATCGAACTTGTTTGCATGGCACATTTCCTCCATCAAACAAATGAAGAAAGACAGAGACAGAGAAAATAAGTAGGAAAACTGTAGGTAAAAGGAATCAGAGAGCAGGAAAGATAATGTATCAATCATCTCTTTTGTTATACGTCTCCAACAGTGGCAGACAAAGTCGCCTATCTCATGGGCTTAAACTCTGCTGATTTACTGAAAGCGCTGTGTTACCCTCGCGTGAAGGTTGGCAATGAGTACGTCACCAAGGGACAGACTCCACAACAGGTACAGCGTGATTCTATGTCTGAAACAGTATGTAGATCATATTCAGCTTGAATAAAATATCAATGAAATGGATGCCTCATTTTTCAGGTGAACAACTCCATGGGCGCCCTGTCAAAGGCAGTGTATGAGAAGTTATTCCTGTGGATGGTCACACGGATCAACCAGCAGCTGGACACAAAACTTCCAAGGCAGCATTTTATCGGCGTCCTGGACATCGCAGGGTTTGAGATTTTTGAGGTGAATTTGTTTTGCTCATCTGATCGTGATTCCTGAATCAAAGGGGTGCTGCCGAAACTAATTCTACACATCTGCTGAATGTAACGGTGCTCCGTGCAGATGAACAGCCTGGAGCAGCTCTGCATCAACTTCACCAACGAGAAACTGCAACAGTTTTTCAACCACCACATGTTTGTGCTGGAGCAAGAAGAATACAAAAAGGAAGGGATTGAGTGGGAGTTCATTGACTTTGGTATGGACCTGGCAGCCTGCATTGAACTCATCGAGAAGGTGCGTCAGCTTTTCATAACGACAAATAGTCTCAGTAACAGCATAGTCTTTCCTTGAGGTTCTCTGAGTTCCTTGAGGTTCCTTAGAGATTTGCAGCTCTCTACATTTTTAGAAACTTTATAGACTTTTAAATTGCAATCTTGATGTGGTGGTTTCCTAAAATCAGCTTCAAGAAGGCCTACAGACGTCATTCTGGTGCTTAACCTGCACTTTCAAAACCAAGAAATCCAATGGCACTTGTTAAAAGATAATCAAGTATTGGTTAAATTACCAATAACATTGCCATGATGATCACTGAAATCATTAAAATGTAGAAACACAATATACAGTTTATCTGAAGATGTTAAAATACATTTAGATGGTTGGTGCAGAAGCAAAGTTCGCTCATCAATGCAAGGACCTTGGCTCTTTCCCCGAAAGCTGAACCTCTGGCATGGTTGTGCATTCTAATGGATACAATTGGCCGTGTTCACTGGTGGGAAGTCAGCAAGGGATCTCGTCCACGTTGCTGAACTAGTGACTCCTACTGGTTAGTTGTGGCGACTGCACAAAGGGGTAGCAGGAACTAACAAAGAGTTAGCATGCAGGCATTTCAATTTGGGAGGGGAGGATGCACTGAGATGAACAATGAACAATAATGAACCTTCTCTCCTGCAGCCGATGGGTATTTTCTCCATTCTTGAGGAGGAGTGCATGTTTCCAAAGGCAACAGACGGCTCCTTCAAGAACAAACTGTACGACCAACACCTGGGGAAGAACAGCATCTTCCAGAAGCCAAAGCCCTCCAAAGGAAAGGCTGAGGCGCACTTCTCACTGGTGCACTACGCCGGCACAGTGGACTACAACATCAGTGGCTGGCTGGAAAAAAATAAGGACCCACTAAACGACACGGTGGTGCAGCTTTACCAAAAAGCTTCAGTCAAACTGCTGTGCCAGCTTTTTGCCACATACTCCTCAGCAGAAGGTCAGATCCCTGTTAATGATAGTGGAAATAGCCATAACACAGATTACAGAAATGCAATATATAATGGTGCAGATTATAGTAATTTTCCTACATTTTTGTTGCTGCAGATGGAAATAAGAAAAGTACAAAGAAAAAGGGCTCCTCTTTCCAGACAGTTTCTGCACTTTTCAGGGTAATAACCAGAAATAAGAATATTTTGATAGTTTGGATTTTATGACATGGTATCAGTTCCCCACCAGCAGTGTTCCACATTAGCTGAGGCAATAAGTCCTGTACATTAGGGATCTGCCAGCCAGCCTGTGTTTATCTCCCGCAGGAAAACCTCAACAAACTGATGGCCAACCTGAGGTCCACACATCCACACTTTGTAAGATGCATTATCCCAAATGAGACCAAGACACCAGGTAAAAAATGACAGGACCTTGCCACGGCTATTTCAGCTTATTAACCCCAAAGTTGACCTGAACAGAGATCTATTATCGAAACAGGGTCCATGGATCACCATTTGGTTCTGCACCAGCTCCGCTGTAACGGCGTGCTGGAAGGAATCCGGATCTGCAGGAAAGGTTTCCCCAGCAGGATTCTCTATGGAGATTTCAGACAGAGGTAATACATAACACAGTTTGCTTGTGAGGATTGCACGTACGAGCAAACAACACAACTATCAAGTTTTAAACTAAACTATCTCCCTGACAGATACAGGATTCTGAATGCCAGTGCGATCCCAGAGGGGCAGTTTATCGACAGCAAGAAAGCTTCAGAGAAACTGCTCTCCTCCATCGATGTGGACCATGCCCAGTATAGGTTCGGATACACAAAGGTATTTTTCAGGAACACGATGTCTGTCCATGCATCTGTACAAAATTAAGATTAACACTGCAGTTTGTACACTAGATTAAGGGATTTTATTAGACACAATATAAGGCAACAGTTTTAATTTGTTGCCCATTGATCCAAACCGTATGAAATTGAGATCTGCTAAAATGCAGTATCTGCCCAATGTGTAGGTGTTTTTCAAAGCCGGCCTCTTGGGTCTCCTGGAGGAGATGAGAGATGAACGGCTGGCAGTGCTGATGACTCGCATCCAGGCCGTGGCCAGAGGCTACGTCACCAGGCAGAAGTTTAAGGAGATGTCAAAGAAAAGGTCTCTGGGAAATATTTCTTACTTAAGTTTAATAATTAGGATATGATGTGTAGAGTGGACATTTAGGGAACTAAGTCTCCATTGTTTTGCTTTACCACTACACAGGGAATCCATTTTCATCATTCAGTACAACATCCGTTCTTTCATGAATGTAAAGAACTGGCCTTGGATGAGACTCTTCTTCAAGATTAAGCCTCTGTTACGAAGTGCAGAGGCTGAAAAGGAGATGCAGAACATGAAGGAAGAGTTCTCGCGACTGAAAGAAGAGTTTGCAAAGTCTGAAGCCAGGAGGAAGGAGCTGGAGGAGAAAATGGTGATGCTGGTCCAGGAGAAAAATGACCTTTTTCTTCAAATTCAAGCAGTATGTAAACATGCAATCGTGAGGCGAACAAAGTGGTTTGTTTGTATTGATTTCATGTAATCAGACAGATCAGGAGAAAGAAGACATGCGATGTGTGATCGTGGCTCCTTTCATCATCATGTTTGTTCGCTTTTCTGTTTCATAAGGAGAGAGAGAACCTCTGCGATGCCGAGGAGAGGTGTGAAGGCCTGATAAAGAGCAAAATACATCTCGAGGCCAAAGTCAAAGAATTCTCTGAGCGCATTGAGGAAGAGGAGGAGATCAATGCAGAAATCACTGCTAAGAAGAGAAAACTGGAGGACGAATGCTCAGAGCTGAAAAGGGACATAGACGACCTGGAGCTTACCATAGCCAAAGTGGAGAAGGAGAAGTATGCCACAGAAAATAAGGTGTCTTAACTAAGTACTTAAGTGCAATTAAGTCCATATACTGTGTGACTGTCAAATAAGTTTCCTTATTGTCAATTTAAGGATATCTGTGTGGCTGTAAGTAAGGTTTAGTTTAGTTGATTTACCGCTTGGTCACAGTTCGTGCTGGCTGTTTTCCCCTCCGGTGGGTGTGGTTTTCAGAATATGACGTGATGCGTTGTGTCTCTATTACCACTAGATGGTGACAATGCACATGTACAATGGGGCAGTTAAATACATTTACCACTATATGGTGACAGATGTTGTTGTTTTTTTGGAGAGAAATAATTTTAGTTTGACCAATTTTTGCCCACCGCTACACTGCTAGATTGCTGGAGAAAATGTCTACCATGCATTTTGTCAAGGTTTTCACTCGACAAAAGCAATATTTGAGTTTATCTCACTTTGGATATGGTGTCGTAATTTGCAAAGTCATCTGTTGTTAAACAATACAAAGGCACAAACTGTTCTTTAACAAAGCATGCCTTTTTGCAGGTGAAGAATTTGATTGAGGAGTTGGCCACTCTGGAGGAAAATCAGATGAAATCATCAAAGGAGATGAAAGCTTTGCAGGAGGTGCATCAGCAGACTTTAGATGACCTCCAGGCTGAAGAGGACAAAGTAAACTCTCTAATGAAGATAAAGATCAAGTTGGAGCAACAAGTTGATGATGTAAGTATCTAAAGTTAAATCATTACTCAAATCATTGATGTACAGATATGGCTTTTGCATGATTGGTTAACGGTTGGTTTTAACATCTTACAGCTGGAGGGCTCTCTAGAGCAGGAGAAGAAGGTCCGTGCAGATTTAGAGAGATCCAGAAGAAAACTTGAGGGGGATCTTAAGTTGTCCCAGGAAACCATCATGGACCTGGAGAATGAAAGACAACAAATGGAAGAGAGACTGAAAAAGTAAATTACTTACTTACTCTGTGCCATTTATCCTGTTGGAGGGAATGCAAGTTGATGTACAATTTGGTTTTGATAACACTGAAGTAGAAGAAATCTCTTGGAAGGACCAGACTCTAACAGCACACTGAATGTTAAGAGTCAACAGAATGACCAAATGAAAATGCAAATGCAGGCCAAGATTCCACCCTAGAATATCAAAGCGTGCTTCAGTTGCTGTATAAAGGGGCTGCAGGGCACACAGGTGCACTCTTGGTGGATTAGTCTTAAACTTGAAGTGCCCAATTTGCACCTTCACTAATGATGAAAATGGCCATCTGTGATGGGGTTTTATCACACATGTTTGCTCTAAGATTAATTTGCATAAATTTCTCATTGACACAAACACTGCAAACCTGCAATTGTATCCCAGGCAAAAAATATGTTGGTTGCCCGTGTAATGTAATCACAGTTACTTGAGAAAACGTAATTCTTATCATTTGGAATGTGCATGTCTTTTTCAGAAAGGACTTCGAAATGTGCAATCTGCAGTGCAAAGTTGATGATGAGCAAGCGCTCGGCACTCAGCTTCAAAAGAAGATGAAGGAGCTTCAGGTATAAACTATCATGCAGTTGTATTTCAGTGCCTAAATCTTTGGTGTTTTCATACATTATTTTACCAGTTAACTCAATTTTGCTGTAGGCTCGCATTGAGGAGCTAGAAGAGGAAATTGAGGCTGAACGCTCATCTCGAGCCAAAGTGGAGAAGCAGAGGTCTGACCTGTCCAGAGAACTGGAGGAGATCAGCGAGAGGCTGGAGGAGGCCGGGGGAGCTACGGCTGCTCAGGTCGAGATGAACAAGAAGCGTGAAGCCGAGTTTCTGAGGCTTCGTCGTGATCTTGAAGAGTCCACCCTGCAGCACGAGTCCATCGCCGCCACCTTACGCAAGAAACAGGCCGACAGCGTTGCGGAGCTGAGCGATCAGATAGACAACCTTCAAAGAGTCAAGCAGAAACTTGAGAAAGAAAAGAGTGAATTGAAGATGGAAATTGATGATATGGCCACCAATGTAGAAACTGTTCTGAAAAGCAAGGTAAGAAGTCTATATTTAACATTTCTTGCTTTTCAGAAGCCTCAGTTTTCTGTGGGGTATATCAGCTAATGTGGCTTATGAAAACTCATGATTGATATTTCAGGCTAATCTGGAAAAAATGTGCAGGAGCCTTGAGGACCAAATTCATGAATACAAGACCAAAGCAGATGAAGCCCAGAGGTCACTTAGTGATTATACAACACTGAGTGCTCGTCTACAAACAGAAAATGGTAAGTTTGTGATTATAAAGAGAAAGATGTAAAAGTGAGGCGGATGATAAACAAGTGTGTATCGTCTGTATATCTGGAATAGGTGAACTTACACGTCAGATGGAAGAGAAGGAGATCGCTCTTTCCCAGCTGAGCCGAGTGAAATCTGTGGGGAGTCAACAAATCGAGGAGTTGAAACGACTTTTGGATGAGGAAATTAAGGTTTGAAAAACACAATAAAGCTTAATTCAATAATACAACCTAATATAGTCCCACACATAAACATAGTCATTAATCTCAATCTGATGATTCAACTGTAGTAAACAGTTTTGCACTGTGGTGGCCCCAAGTTGCAGCAAGTGGGAGCGATTTGAAAGTTGCAGACACTAATACACAGAAACCAAAGGCATAAAGAGGCAAATATTGATTCTTGTTTAGCCCAGCTTTCTTTGGACGGACTAATTATACCCAGGGAAGCAGATTTTTGGACATTTTTATTGATTTTGTTCATGGGAGGACAAGTGTCTGTGATCACGAAGAGAATTGAATTCGATCAGTTTTCATAAATGTCTTCGCACTGGGTCTAAAAAAGCTAGCGACTCAAATCTCACCAAGGCAGTGCTGATTAAGCCTGTACGCTATGATGGCTCTTTCAGGCCAAAAATGCCCTGGCTCATAGTTTGCAATCATCTCGCCATGACTGCGAGTTGCTACGAGAGCAATACGAGGAGGAACAGGAGGCCAAAGCTGAGCTGCAGCGCTGCCTGTCCAAGGCAAACAGCGACGTGTCTCAGTGGAGAACCAAGTACGAGACCGATGCCATCCAGCGCACTGAAGAGCTCGAAGAGGCAAAGTAAGAATTCTACAGCAGAGTTCTCAATCATCGCGAGTAAACACAAATGCTGATGTCCTTCACTTGAATACAAATTCACCTTTTAGAAAGAAGCTGGCCCAGCGGCTGCAGGACTCTGAGGAGATGACAGAGGCAGCAAATGTCAAATGTGCATCGCTGGAGAAAACCAAGCAGAGGTTGCAGGCTGAGGTGGAGGATCTTATGGTTGAGCTAGAAAGGTCAAATGCAGCCAATGCCACTCTGGACAAGAAACAGAGGAACTTTGACAAGGTATTTATCTTTGACGGTTGTTTGATTTCCATGCAGCATTCGAAATGTGCATTGCGTTGAGGCTGCGCATGCTGGTTCTTCCTCTGTTAGGTTCTGGCTGAATGGAAACAGAAATTTGAGGAGAGTCAGTCAGATCTGGAAGTCTCTCAAAGAGAGTCTAGAGTGCTGAGTACTGACCTCTTCAAGCTGAAAAATTCCTATGAGGAGGCTCTGGATCACCTGGAGACCATGAAAAGAGAGAATAAAAATCTACAGCGTAAGGCCTCCACGGGAAAAAATAATCATCTCGGTACAGAAAAGCAAAACTTATTGTTTAATGATGAAAAACGTGTTTTTCTATGCATTTTCAGAGGAAATTACCGACATCACTGAGCATGTTGGGCAATCTACTAAAACTATCCATGAGCTGGAGAAAGCTGCAAAGCAAGTAGAACAGGAAAAGAGAGACACCCAGGCAGCTCTCGAAGAAGCTGAGGTTTGCATTCTGACATTAAATGACATAAAATTATACCTGGAACAGCATTTAATGACCTCAGTGCCTTCTTTTAGTCTTCTCTGGAGCACGAAGAAGCCAAAATACTGCAGCTTCAGCTGGAGCTGAACCAGATCAAGTCTGAAGTGGACAGAAAGGTGGCAGAGAAAGACGAGGAAATTGACCTGCTGAAGAGGAACTACCAGAGAACCGTGGACACGCTGCAGAGCACTCTGGATGCCGAGACTCGCAGCAGAAACGATGCCATCCGGGTCAAGAAAAAGATGGAGGGAGATCTGAATGAGATGGAGATTCAGCTGGGTCACGCCAACCGCCAGTCATCCGAGGCAACCAAACAACTTAGAAACCTGCAGTGTCAGTTCAAGGTTTGTGGGAATGAATCCGCACTCTCCATTTCTCTACAGTGTTGATAGAAAGATTGGAACAATGTATCATATACCCTTTACATTTCTACCCCAGGATACCCAAGTCCATCTGGATGATGCCCTACATGTTCAGGAGGACTTAAAGGAGCAACTGGCCATGGTAGAGCGGCGCAACAATCTGATGTTAGCTGAGATCGAGGAGATGAGGGCGGCGCTGGAGCAATCTGAGAGAAGTCGCAAGCTGGCCGAGCAGGAACTGATCGACGTCAGTGAGAGGATTCAGCTGCTGCACTCTCAGGTTAGAAAACACAACAGATGGTACAGGATGGGATATGATAAATTGGAATTGAATAGGTTGGGTTGGATTAGATGGGGCTGAGATGGGATGGGATGATGTGGGATAGGATGGGATTGGATGGAGTAGGAAGGGGTGGAATCCAATCCACTCCCGTTCCTAATTAATGTGTGATGTTTCATATCTTAACCACAGAACACCAGCCTCCTCAACTCTAAAAAGAAGATGGATTCTGATTTAGCTCAGCTGCAGTCAGAGATGGAGGACACTGTCCAGGAAGCGAGGAACGCAGATGAAAAGGCCAAAAAAGCCATCATGGATGTAAGTCTCACCCAGCCCAATTTACTGCAACGAATGAATGCATGAATGAATTTCACAGTTGAGTTCATATTGATATACTCTACAGGCTGCTATGATGGCTGAAGAGCTGAAGAAAGAGCAGGACACCAGCGCTCACATGGAGAGGATGAAGAAGAACCTGGAGGCCACAGTCAAAGACCTGCAGCAACGTCTGGATGAAGCTGAGCAGATGGCTCTGAAAGGCGGAAAGAAAGAGCTTCAGAAACTGGAGAGCAGGGTATGAATATGAATGAATTCGATGCGCTGAAAATAGAACGGAACAGGAAACGAATTCAACCAACTGTATTTTTAAGGTTCGTGAGTTGGAAAATGAGTTGGATGCAGAGCAGAAACGAAGCAGCGAAGCCATGAAAGGTGTGCGGAAATATGAGAGAAAAATTAAAGAGCTCACTTTTCAGGTAAGTTATATCCTGCTACGTAATCATAATAAAACTCACACGTTGAGATTTGTTTGCAGCTCAGCAGGTATGAGAGTAATAACTCCAATATTATAGGGGGAGGAGGAGAAGAAGAATGTGGCAAGACTCCAGGATTTGGTCAACAAACTGCAGCTGAAAGTGAAAGCGTACAAGCGACAGTGTGAGGAGGCGGTGAGTTGAAATAAAGGCGTATTGTGTGAATTCTTGGTTTGATATAAACCTAAAAAGAATACCTCTTTCCTGTCATAATCAAACTAAACTCCATGTTTTTCATGCTATACAGGAGGAACAAACCAGCATCCATCTGGCTAAATGTCGGAAGGTGCAACATGAGCTGGAGGAAGCTGAGGAGCGAGCTGATATCGCAGAATCTCAGCTGAATAAATTACGCGCCAGGAGCCGTGATGTTAGTGGCAAAGGGGAATAGAAATCCAGTCCAGTCCACCTTAATAAATATACCAATATTTACTGATAAACTAGGATTTGGACAGTTTTGACTATTTTGTTTGCTCATATAACAAAACAAAACATAATATTGTAAACTAGATCACATCCTATTATATATGCACTAGTTTGGATTACTTTTAAAGGATGCTTTTTTGTTATTTTCCCTCATTTTAATAGTGTAATAGGGAGTTCATGTTTTGAAATCTTCAAATCTTCCATACTAATTCTATAAAGGAGAAACAAAACACAATTTTTGAGGCCTTGTTTGTTATATGCAGGCTTGGCAGAAATGTCAGAGTTGCACAATCCCAAATTTATCATCCTGTTTGGTTAAAGGATTTTGCCATTTATGGCGCAAATTAGAGCAAAATCAGTGAAAAATAAAACAGAAAACGTGATGTTTGACTCCAAATGGTTAAAATGGCCCAATCAAGACCCTTCGTTTTCTGATCAGGTCAGCGGTGCAGCAATAAGCTGCAGCTGGTACGTACATAACATTTGTCGAAATCCCTGTGAAGCAGGTTTGGGTTACCACTGTTCATGAGTGACTTTGGAGGGTCACAGGAAGGAACGTGTTGAAGGAAATCTCCAGCTGTAATGAAAACACAGAGGGGGCGGGGGAGGGGTTGGACTTGAGATGAAGCTACTGACAGACTGTTGATGACACAAACAGGAGACACAATTCAGCAGCTCATCAACAGTAGATTACTCATACGTTTATCCACTTCCCTCCTTTCACACTGGAGAGGTAGGCAAAGGTGTGGAAATCTGCAGGATGCATTAAGCTTTGATTATCTGCAATATTTCCTCAGCAGCAGATGGTAACTTTAGTAATTACAGACCAGAAATTAGCCCAGAATTACCCATCAGTAGTCCTTCTGAGTCAATGGTGGGCAGCAAACCAGCATCTGTCCTTTGAGAGGAGATCAAACCTTGGCCAGGTAACTCCTCTGGTCACATGGGAGTCATGTGAGGGTCACGAGAGCCTTCAGAGTCATAAGAATGGAGGTGCAAACTGCTCTGAAACGGAACAAGTGCGGTCACATCACAAACTTAACCCAGAAATCTCTAGCATCAAGATGGAGAAGGATGAAAACAAACCTCAAGTTGCTTCTAACTGCTAACATTTGGGTTTTTTGAATAATAATAATTATTTGTAGCCTTTTGTTTTAATTCAAACCACAATTTATCAATAAATTTGTTGTAATTCAAGGCAAGTTTCCTGCTTCTTCAATCATGCCAGCAATCTCTAAGGGGTTTTGGGTAAATTTCTATCCTAACTTTGTCCATTTCTGGCCATTTCCTAACGTAAAGATTTCAAGACGTTCTTTAGCCGCTGCGTCTCCTCCTCAATGCTCAGTGTTAAGACAGTGTGATGTGTTTCCAAGCTGACAAGCTGCTTTTCACACTTCCTTCCTCACGCGATCCCCCCCCGATGTGATGACAGCAAAGGCTCACACACACTTCCGTACTTACTTGGCCACCAAGGCGATACAAGGCGATCATTCGGTGTCTTTCCTGCTCTTAAATATAACACACACCGGATGTCTGTGTGTATTCATTTCTAAACAAATCAGGTGGTTATAGTAAAACTGTGAGATGATGCCATAATTGAACTTTTCAGTGTAAATGTTTGAGTAACATACTCATAATCTCATTTGAACTCTACAGAAAAGAGCAGTGGGCTTTGCAGCAAAATGACATATTACCAATATCACACTAGAAGGTAGTATTTGTCCACAAAAATAAAAATAAAATATATTCATTCATACTTGATTATGACTTATCTGCTCTGTACTTTATATCTGATTTTGGAAGCTGACATCTTCTTATGACATATTGTTTACGTGGTTCTGTCTTACTGTCGAGCGCTAATGCCAGTAAATCCAAGCAAGGTGCCTTGGAGGAGAATGAGCAGGTGGTCCTCAAGTCCAGGATGAACACGGAGGTCATAGAAGATCATAAAGGCCGGAAGAGGACGACTTTGGTATTCTTACTTGACACCATAAACACACACATTAACAGTTTCTCTCTCACTAAAATGTACATTATCTCAATAAATTCATCAATGATGCAGTAGGTTATACATTAGATATGAGATGTGGACCTGTTGAACAGCAAACATACACATATAACAGTCTGACAGTATGGAAGGTATGTAAAAATAGTGCTTGAGGATCATCAGCTGTCTCTGCTGACTTATTCCCATTACCACTTGAGGATCTTGTGCCATATTTAAGTGCAGAGCAGTAATCGATAATGTGACTTGATTGACATTTGAATAGAATGACATTGCCAAGTTTGGAGTGTCCTTTTGGCTTCAGCAGCACATTTGTCATGATAAAAGGAGCCGGAGGAGCTGACTGGCGTCCAGTGAGAGGAGCATCTGTGAGATACAACACTTTCCCCTCTGACACGGACACAAATCTGCGTGGTCATTTTAGTGTTTGATTTACAGACTGTGGAACTTATAATTAGACTCTACTGGGGTCTACACACAAGGTAACTATGACAAAAAAAACCTCAAATTGTCTGTTTTTTAATTGATTAAACTGTGGATAATTGTCTTTTACATTAGTATTTGTTGTCTTTTTTTGTGAGATTTCAACATGAGCAGTGATGCGGAGATGGCCCAGTTCGGGCCAGCTGCCGCCTATCTCCGAAAACCTGAAAAGGAGAGAATCGAGGCGCAGAACCGTCCGTTTGATGCCAAATCGGCTTGCTTTGTGCCTGAGCCCAAGGCACTGTCCATCACACGTGACATCCA
>OMOW01101661.1:0-14937 GCA_900312555.1 Lamprogrammus exutus
GTCCGTAGTCGGATTATCTGTAGGTAAGCGACAAGTAGTTGTAATTAAACAGACAAATCACAGTAAGTTTAAAAAAAAACAACCTGTTTGTCCCTGCAAGACATCATGCTGCCTTCACATGCACACAAACGAAATTGTATAAATCACCGTTTCCGCACTTTCTCGGCGCTTTATTTTACTAGTTATCACATTATATTATATTATGACTACAATTGTAACCCGGAATGTTTCCATACAAACTTCAACTTTTGTAGCTGTCATTTTTGTGAGGCGTTTGTACTTGTCAGTGTGGAAACGAGCTAAAGATGACGGTCGATTTGACCACATGGACGTCGTTAATATGCCGTTCAATGGCGTTTTAATGGAGTCCTGGCTAGTTGTGCTGACGTTAATGTTAGAATGTTGCCGTTTTTTGACGGTTGTGTAAAATTCCCTGCTCCCTTACACGCTCTACTTGATAACCAAATGTCGCCGTTGTTCCACAAACGTGTTATTATTTTCAGTTTGTTTACGAGATCCTGATAATTTTAACCCATACCGCTTTTAATAATGCATTTTTCGATTTAAAGAGAGTATTTGCGTTAAATCAAGGTAGGAAGTATGCTGAACCTGCCTCTCATATCGCCTGTAGAGGGAACCGTTTAGTCCTTTTCAACCTCACTCCCGTGCAGAAAATGCAATAACTAGATACAATTAAAAGAAGTGGAATAAATAAAATGATCGTCTTTGCATTTGTGAATTTAATTCTTCAAAATATGGAAACAGATTTTTAAAAACCCCCAGTGAACCTATATAAACATCAGTCAATATTAAAACTTTAAATTGCAAGAAATTCAACTGTAACTTTTTATGACCCAGTCTGACTGCGTTTTCTTGTGGCCCAAACCCATGCGTTTCAGAATTGTGAATTGCAATAGATTCTAATCTAACTTATTTTTAACAGCCCTCTGAAAATAGTATATGAAAGCTTGTGGTCACCTACTGAGCCTTTCAGTCGTAGCTCTTTGATTGTGGCACAAATCTGAAACCCGATATCATAAACAACATAATTTGACTATTTGAATTCTGAGAAGACATTTCTGCAGTAGCATTTCTTTTGTGACTCTGAAAATGGTGTCTAAAAACTTGTTAAACATTGAACAGTGCGATTCCAAATTCAATTATTTCTGTGGCCTGTACTCCATGTCTACATGTCAAACGTTTAAGAATCTGACACATGTTTGATCAACGGTATATTAGACTTTTAAATTACTTTAAATTCTGTGGTAGCATTCATTTCTTATGACCCTCTGGTTATCTTAAAAGTGTTTAGCCTGAGAGAGGTTTGATCATTCCTAATAACATTTGTGTCCCATACTCCTACATTTCAAAGTCTATAATTTCTCACCATAGTGTGAAATGCCAATCAAAATTATGGTTATCTAAAAGTTATACTGTCACATTTCTTAGGACCCTCATCTGATCATCAGTCCAAAAGTCAAAGGAATTCCACATACAATGACATGAAACAGAAAAGCAGCAAATCCTTAAATGGGAAAAGCTATAAGATTAATCTCCAGTAATTTTCCATTCAACTTATTTCCAAATTAAAGTCCTCTTTTCTTGCAGCCAATTCATAAATGGCTCTTGCAGATTTGGTACAAGATGTCGTTTTCTACACGAATGGCCAGTTGTACCATCAGCCCAAACATGTAGGTACTTCCAGAAAGGTGGATGCTGGTATGGTGAACGCTGCAGGTAAGATTTTATGTTGGCTCAGTTGTATAAAAGTGAATGACTAAATGACCTTGCCACACATTTCTTGTTCCTTGAATGTTTGCGCAGGTATCTCCATATCCCTCTGCCTGATGGTGATGCAGCTGTTGCAGGTAGAAGGGGTTCGGTGCCTAATGTTTCCTCCTCCCACGTTGGCCATGCACTACCTGACCGCAGAGGGTCTGAGCCTGCTGTCCTGCACGCTCGGGTGCTGTCCAGCCAGGCACGCGTTGGATCCGAGTCGGTGTTGGTTACTGTCTCAAACTCGCAGCTCAGTGCTGGTCGTCTGACAGCAGATATTTCCACGGAAGCGACACAGAGTCCCCTACTTGAACAGGGTACTGGAGGGTTCTACATATGTGCAGCAACTCTCCTTAGTATTTGTCCTCACTTTGCTTTGTTTTTTTCTATCTAGATGCGGAGTCTAGTCTCATAGCGTCTTGTGACTCGGCGAAGAGATCAGAAACTGCTCGAGGGGGTGCATCTAATGGAGGAAATTGGCAGGTTTGTGTACGATTTGATCACTAACTTTGAATGTGATCATTCTACAGGCCATAGTGGTGGATTTAAGTGTCAAACAGACAATTTTCCAGGCACATTTCCTCCCTAAATGGGGTTGATATTGAATAGACTTGAGTTGTCTCTTGGAAGCGGGTCAGGCTCAGGTGACTGTCTTTAGTGTAAAGTCCATCTCTGTGCATAGGAGACTTCTCCTGAAGAGCAGACAAAGGATGCTGGTGCTGCTGCAGCCCCCACTGACAAGAAGAAAGTGGAGGCGACCGAGGCCTTCACCCAGAGCAAAGACATTACCTGTGGCATCTGCATGGACAAAGTTTATGAAAAGACGGACCCCAGCGAGCAGGTCTTTGGCATCTTGCCAAACTGCAATCACTCCTTCTGTTTAAAATGCATCATTACCTGGAGGAAAACAAAAGATTTGCAGCCAGACGTAATAAAGTGGGTTACATCAATTTAATGTGTTGAGCCAGACTCTTTATGGCTTCTGATTCAGTTAAAATGTTCACTGTTATCCCTCAGGAGTTGCCCACAGTGCCGAGTGAAGTCGCCTTTTTATGTTGCTAACAAATACTGGGTCGAAGGAGAAGTAAAGGAAAATGTGATTTCTGCTTTCAAAGAGAAATGCAGGTAAGTCTGAGATCCAGCTGTGAATCACGTAATGCCTAGGAGCAGACTGACAGTATTTTTGAAGTCTCACCAGACATTTAGTAAAAGCAGTTTAAAGTGAGCCTTAAAGACATTCTGTTCAATCTAGTTTACCCTTTACTCCCTTATGTAAACTGAAGTTGCATATTCATGAAATTTCAGGCACATGTTGTATTCAAGACACTTGAAAAATCTTGTGTTCTCATGTTGGTGACCCCCCCCCTTTTTTGATTTTTTTATTGCAGTAAAAGAAGATGTGGTTACTATATGCGATACAGATGCTGTCCATTCAAATCGGAGTGCCTTTACCGGCATGATAAAGTTGCACATCGCTACTCATCTGCGGTAAATTGGTTTATTTGAGGTTTCCTGTTTTCACTGCCCATGTTTGAGCAAATGTTTTTTTAATTTACCTGACATCTGCATACTCAACAGTATCATACAGAGGACGAAGACGACTTTGAGGGCCTAGACCTGCTTAATTTTTTAATGGCCGTGGCCCTCTTCACTGATGATGATGACGACGATGACTTCCCTTTTTACCAAAGGGATGAGCTGTGTGATTTCTGACTTTTTCATCTTTTTGTCAGTGCCTGAAACTACTAAACTGGGGCCTTTAATCATAATTTGCCCCTAAAAAACACATGGCTATGTGTTTTGATTCTGCTGCCCTACTTGAATCAGTCTTGAAATATCTTTGAAGCAGTAAAGCCCTACATCAGGTGTATCAGCTGTATGCTTAGGGGTCTAAGTGTATTAAGGTGACTATAGTTTCTAACTGCCTCACCTACAACCAGAGAGGAACTAAACTGAAGTTGCCAGTTGAGACGCTGCATGCACTTGGCCCTCCATAGGTCATGGCTTGTTCCCCCTACTCTGAATGTAAACATACCATATGGGGTAAATAACTTTAAATTCTACCTGAATATAGGGCCTTAAAGCTAGACCGGGTTTTGCCTTCATTTTTCCATGGTGGTTCAAACATTTTGCACATCAGTTACTCGTTAGCTTTTCTACTGTTGGATTTAATTTGTTTCACTGCAGTGATTTGCACCATTTGATATTTTAAAGTGTTGTGTTGAAGGTATTTTAATTGTCTAAAAAATGTATGGTGCCTTCTTTGCCAATGTCATTACCAAATTGCTTACTCAAATTATAGTCATAAGGGTTTGTTAGTTTTGACAAGAACGTAACATTTTGACTTTTAATTTTTTTATTAAGTTGTACTCGACACAAAATAAACATTGTATCACGTTTTGTCTCACAGAAACTGTTGGTCGCTCTCTTTATTGACACTTTTGCCGTAAACTGGTACTGAATGTCCAAATTGTTGATGAAATCAGGTAGACTTACCACTAGGTGGCGTGCTAAGCACAAGATTACACAGACTTGCACTCGCGACGAAGAAGATGTCAACAAAACTGGCGGTGAATGCGCCGGGCTTGGCGTTGTGTCATCCGGACACTAACATGGAGATGAGTCGGTTTGACGGCCGGTGGAAGCTGCTGGTCCGGTCGCTGCTGTCCGGAGGCTCCGGTGCCCGCAGAGCGCTGAGTGTTTTCCGCAGGCAGCAGCGGGCAAACCCCGACATTTCCCTCCGTGACTTCATACAAACGCTGTGCCGAGGCGAACTGACCTGCACACGGACAGAGGAGCGACCCCTGACCGTGTGAGTAACCAAGGCTCCGTGGTGAGAGTACCTGAAGGTGACACGAGCTGGACATCAACCTAAGAGAACCCAAAAGTGTGTAAAAGTATTTCATAAAGATGGATTGGAAAGAACTTAAATTCAGAGCGGAACTTATTGATTCAACGGTATAAATCGGGTCTTTTATCCTTGGATCATTTCATATCAATGCATCAGGGAAACATAAGTAGAGAGCAATTGAGACGACGGCATCAGAACTACAACAATTATGTAAAACGAAACCGCCGAATAAAATGTATGAGATAAATAAAATACTGGCTCTAATGTGGTATGTTGCCACAGTTATTGTAGAAATAAGATGTGTCCATAAGGGTGTCCATACATTGAAGTTCCTTAAAGGAGTATTGAAAGAAAAAACACAAAACAATACAACCAGCATAAGGATTTCTTAAAAATCTATTATTGAGGGAGGCGTTTAATATCATTCTGGTTGTTGGACCAGAGCTATAGCATCAGTGTTTTTATTTTACCAAATACATGCATATTTAACTCCACCTCAGATGTAAACAATTGTCAATAAACTTTGGTCTAGATGTTAGTGTTGGTCCATTGGTCCTTGTATTAAAGCTTTGAGAGTGATTGGTATGTACTGGCCACTCCTTTGTATTATTTGTATTACTGATTGTGCCTTTAACAGCAAGATATCACAACAATGGTCCTTGTTAATGCCGTCTTAGCGCCCTGTTCCTGTGCCTCACACCCTTTTGTCTCTTTTGTCTAGTAAACCGTTGGTGTGCCTGTTTCCAGCAACATTCAAACAAAACCTGCTGTCCTTCATCCATCTGGTCCGCTTAGCTCTTCCTCAGACGACTGTGCTCCACCTGCTCGAGTGCTTCAAGCAGGAGCCACATCCCAACCCCTGGCTCACTGCTCTTGTTAGACAGCTAGAAAGAGACATGGGGGCCCAGAGGGACGAGCCTCTCTACACTCCACAGTGCAGCCAGAGACTGAGGGAACTGCCACAGTGTTTGGTTGGTCCTGGTGAGACGGGCGGGTGGACTAAGTTCTTTAGCGGTCAAAAACCTGCGTCTGCATCTCATAGTGTGTTAGGATTGTCAGACCTGGGGACCCAGAGGAAAAGGAAGAGCAGCGTTGTGTCTCCAGATTCAGACAATGAGAACACAGGACAGCAGAATAAACGGATCAAGATGGATGTTGGTGTTGGTGAAGATCCAGCTCCAGAGGAAAAGACTCTAGAGAAAACATCAGGAGGGTTAGAAGGTGAAATTCAAGCAGGAACGTCTGCTGGAGAACTGCAGCTAGCGCCGAACAGTCCGCCTGATGTCCTGCCTGAACATATAAAGGTAAAGTGGATCAAATGTAGAGGAAATGTCTGTCTGTTTAGTCCAAAGTGGGTAGGACATTCCAAAACTCACCACTCTCACAATCTTCCAGTCAATTTGATTTTTGAAAATTGACCTGATGGTATTTTGTGTTTCCTCAGGCATCTATTGCTCAAATTAAAGAACTACTGGAAAGTCAGACGGAGGTGAGAAATATTTTTCCTCTATCAAACACAGTTTGTTATGACTGTAAATGATTATTACTTTGACTATAATCATTTCCTGTCTTATTTTCAGTGGGATGAGAGCTCCACTGATGTGTTCAAAGTGCTGAATGATTGCGACCCCACCCAAGTATGTACAACTGTTCACCGTTTTGGACGTTTTACAGTGGATGAATTAAACCCGGAGCAGGTCTTAATCCAAATCATGGGTCTAAAACCTGTCCCACGGAGGGCCAAGTTTGAGTCCCATGATCCTCCAAATGTTTAATCCTGGTGTCTTTATGTAGCACATCTTAGCTGTATTTCCTCAGCATAGCATCCGGAACCGATTTATTAACTAACAAGATTAATGTCAGTAACTCGTGTTCGTCCGGGGGGTCTTCACTGCATTTTCTTTGTGCATGAGTGAGGAGCCTAAGTGTGATGACCGTCTGGTAGCTTTTCTGAACCATACACTATATAAATGTCCTGATGATGGGACCAATCCTGATCTCTGCGTGTTTATGTTCAGGTGGAGGTGTTATGTAGTGTGCTGAGTTTGCCTGATGTACAAGAGCAGACTTTGCCTAAACTGTGCAGCAGTGTTTTGGCTCTCTCGCCTGACCTCGGCTACAGCACAGCAGCGACGCTCATCAAGAGCCTCCTGCTGGGAAAGGTACGTCGGTGGAGAGGTAAATGAGGCTTAATGTGTCACAGTGTTTTGGTACTGACAGGATGTCCCCCTGACCCATGTGCAGGTCCGGTCCCTGGCAGAACCAGCCTCGAGATGCCTCATCAGCGCGGTGACGTCACTTTGCAGCCGCTATCCCAGACCGGTTTGCCACGCTCTAATCCGACCTCTTCTAGAGGAGGAGAACATCGGTGAGGGAACGGCTGCAATTATTATTTATGAACTTATATAAAAACAGATGAATGGTAACTACATGACACAGGTCCAAAGTGATGTCTTTAGACTATTCTTGACATCTGAGTACATAGACCTAACAAATCTTGAGGATTTTTTCATCGAATTATTTAATGCAATTAATTGATTCTCAAAATATTGATGTTGATTTACTTGAATGAATATCAATACTATTATATTGATGTTATACGTCACACTCTGGACCTGACATCCACTGTCCTGATTTAAGAACATATAAACAGGACAGATTCTTGGTGTCTCATAAATCATCTCTTTACCTTGATTTGATCTCTCATTTGTGTCCATTTTATGTTCAGGTAATCCACAATCTGAGCTGTTGAGCAGACTGGTAGAAAGCTGCCTGGATCATCACTACAGACTGCTGGTGCTTCAGTGAGATAAAACCCTTAAATCGCATCCACGAGTCTTAAGGAGCACAAAATGGTGGTCAACTGAGTTTACTGATGTAAACATTATTGTTTCTCCTACCAGAATGACATTTAACATCGCATGGAGCGAGGCTGTGCTCTCCATTATCCACAGCCTGCTAGACTCCAAGGTAAGACATGTGTTCATTGATGAGAACAGAGCTGAGAAACCAAAAGTTCTAATATTTCTTATCAAGAGCGGGTCACACCAGCAAGGATTTATTCATCTTAGTTTAGTTTAGCACAGAGACTTGAGATGTAAAAACAAAAGAAACAGATGAATTCCGTTCTGAGTGTTTGTGGTTGCACAGCCAGAGATCGGATATGAATCAGATCTAGGACCTCATATGCAGGTGACCCAAATCTGATATGACAAAATCTGATTTGGTTTATTCACACTGCTCAGGAAAAAAATCAGATCTCTCATATGGGGGCAAAAACAAACAGATTTATGGCCCCTTTCAGCCCGTGATGTGAGCGTAGCTATTTTGCTGTCCATCTGAAAAATGCAGCTGATTTGATGTTAAACCATCTTATGTAATCTAAACATTTTGGGCAGGATATCATATTTTAACCTTGGTATTAACCAAGAATGTTTTATATTTTCTCATTTATTAGGGATTGAAAGCAATTTAATCCAGATGTAAAATGAATTCTGGTCGGCCTAACCCATCCCAAGTTGTTTTAAAACGTGTTTCTCCATTGCTGTCTGTTTACCTTCAGCCCGAGCTGAATGAAGAACTTTTCACACAGTTCACCGAGCAGCTCGTCAGTCAGACTCCTCGGTTCACAAAATCTGTGAAGTTTGCAAAGATGATGCTAACGGTGCTCACCAAATTCACCTCTCATGTAAGTTTGAATCTACAGCAGAGATTGTGGCTGGACACTGGATGAAAATGACGTTTAATTGCTCCACTCTTGTTTTCCAGGTGACTGATGCACACAAACACTCCCTGTCTGGATGCCTGATGTTAAACGAGACCTTCCTGAAAAAATCTCTCCAAGCTGCATTGAAAAGAATCACACACACATGACTTTACATCTGACCATGTTGTACATGTTAATAAACTGTTTTAATGTTTAATGTTTGTGTCCAGTTTTTAGTAGGGTAGGCTTCAGTTGAAATGTTTGAATTACATTTTATATTTAACACTGATCCAGAAGTGACACATCAGTGCTGAAGAGGAAGCAAGGCGAAAGTGCCACTAAAGAGAACTTGGGGGTATACTTTAAAACCCCATCTGGCTATTTAACAGCTTTTAACCCACTTATTTCTCATCTGATTATATGTTTGTTGTATCTGGAGAAAGTAATGTTTGTTTATCAAGACATATGAACATATTGAGGCGAACAAATTGCCTCAATGTCCACTTTTCTCCTTTTACAAATGTAATTGTTGGACTATTTGTGAATTAAGCTTCAGAAATTTGATTGCAGCTTCTGCTATGATAGACCTACTTTTTTAATTTTAAAATTCTTTTTCAAAGATTTCGTTTTGGTCATGTCCTTTTGGGCATTTTTGATGAAATAATGATAATTAAATAAAACGAAATATCTTAACATGCATCCCCCTTTACTTTAAGCCACTGTTTTGACGTCTTATTAAATTAATTACTATAAATAAAACGTTTTTCAACTACTGGAAGCTGAACGCAGTAGCCTGTATATTTTGTGTGAAAAGAAAAAATAACATAAAATGTGTGTCGTTACAAAATTAGCGGTAAAATGGACAAAACGTGGTTTCCAAGTGTTGAAATAAATTAAACAAAGTGTTTATTTATATATTTATTTGGGATTTTTAGACGAATGCAGCCCGCGTACTTTGATGACGTAGCGGAGCGGCAGCATTTATTTCGCGTCACTTCCTCCCATACTTCCTTTTCAGCGTAGCGTGTGTAAGGGGAAGACCAGCGAAAATGAGGTCAGCGTCAATTCTGTCAATAATTCTCTCTAAATAAACCTGTTTCCGCGTTTTGGATAAAATTTTTGTTTATGAGGACTTTACTACTTAATTATTATCGTGGAAATCGAATTTGTCAGAATGAAT
The DNA here is from genome assembly GCA_900312555.1 of Lamprogrammus exutus. Lineage (NCBI taxonomy): Eukaryota > Metazoa > Chordata > Actinopteri > Ophidiiformes > Ophidiidae > Lamprogrammus > Lamprogrammus exutus. The sequence goes on from OMOW01101661.1 coordinate 9,514, forward strand.
TGTATCTTAACGCGTGAGACCGGTTGGGCGCCGGTGGAGGAAATCATGTTACTTTTCTGAGAAGTAATCCGCTATCATCGGTGGACTAAAACACGTTTTACTTAACCAACCTATATACGAAGTGTTGATTAACTCGTTTAGTTTATATTAAGATCCATCTTATTGTCCCATGGTCGTTATTTCACTCATGTTTTCTACCATATCGCTACGTACACCGGATGAATTATTTCACTTGCTTTTCACATCGGACACGTCTCCCAAATGCCTAATAACATTTTTAATTTGTATATTACAGCAAGGTCTCAAGGGATACGTTGTATGAAGCGGTGAAGGAGGTCCTCCAGGGCTCTCTGGCCAAGCCAAGGAAGTAAGATCCTGTTAGCCTTAGTTAGAGTTTCCTTTTCAAAATAAAATTCGAGGATGTGAGTAAGATGGATGACTGTTGCTGTCCTCATGCAGGTTTGTGGAGTCAGTGGAGCTGCAGATCAGCTTGAAGAATTATGATCCCCAGAAGGACAAGCGTTTCTCCGGCACTGTCAGGTTTGGCCCTTTACTGTCTCACCCAACCTTTTCCCTGTGCGCTTCCAGCCCTGTCTGAGTATGAGAATTGAGGTTGAATATGGCACACGGTTCCAAAAAGTAGAAACTAGTCCAGACAGGCCAGGAGCAGACATGGAGAAGTACTCTGGGTAGTCTGACTGAGCCCATCCAGCCTCGGTTGGGGAAGGCGATGCAGACGGACCCCTACCCTGGGTCTTAAAACATGAGGGAAGGCTAACGGGGGCTGAGCTGGAAAGTTCATGTCCCCGAGCCGACCAATGATCATTTAATTTTCGATGAGGGCAGATGGACACCGACCACGCTGGTGGTGTGGGTAAGGACTGTTTCTATTTTAAAGAAAATTAGGGGCTGGTATATAGGTGCCAGGGAGGTTTTTAGACATTTATGGTCATTAATGATGTATGGACATAAGATAGTTAGTTAGTGTCATGGCTACACATTCTATATGTAATCCTGCATTTTCAAACTTATCAGCCTTATTGGCCTGAACATGCATAAAAGTGCCTTAGATGTGCCACCTTTCCATGATTTTACAATTGGTACTCAACTAGTGAGCCAACATTAGGACACAACTGTGGTGATTAGTTAACACATCAGAAGATTAGAATGAATTTCGGATTAACTAAATATTGTCAAAAATAGAGGCCCAAGTCACAGCTGATACATTTGCTTGTATTATATAATTACCTAATTTTAGTTGCTAATGCAGTCCTTATCTAAACGTGTTTAGAAACACTCCACTCAGTCAACAATGTTCAAAATGACGGGCACATTGTTTTCCCTGCAATTCAACTTAGATATTTTGAGACATCTATATATGATGCATATAAAGTGATATTTTTAATTTAACTTTGTCACGCAGATACAGCAATCTGTCAACAAAAATGACTGCATAAGAGCCATTTCTATTAAAGAAAGAAATGCATGTGGGCCCTGCTGCCCCTTTCTTCATACCCTGCCTTGTTGCCCCCCTGCGGTTCAAATCTGAGCAGTGAGCGTTGTCACTGAGTTCTGATGTTCTGTGCAGGCTGAAGACTCTGCCCAGGCCCAAGTTCTCCGTGTGCGTTTTGGGAGACCAACAGCACTGTGACGAGGCAAAAGTTGCTGAGCTGCCACATATGGACATCGAGGCTCTCAAGAAGCTCAACAAGAACAAGAAGCTAGTGAAGAAACTTGGTATGATTTGCATCATGACCCAGATACGATTCATTAAATGATGCTGCAAGTTGCGGTCATTGACGGAATTTGCTTCCTGCTGTCTTTTAGCCAAGAAGTACGACGCTTTCCTGGCCTCAGAGTCTCTGATCAAGCAGATCCCTCGTATCCTGGGCCCTGGGCTGAACAAGGCTGGCAAGTTCCCCTCCCTGCTCACTCACAACGAGAACCTGATGACCAAGGTGGATGAGGTCAAGTCCACCATCAAATTCCAGATGAAGAAGGTACACAGCAGTATTTAAATAAACAGTTTTGTGGTTGAAACAATCGCCCTGATAATTTGTCAGCTGTAGACACAAATGTCATACGGAAAGGCTCGTATCCTGACCGTCGTGTCCTGTGTTGTAGGTGCTCTGTCTGGCGGTGGCTGTTGGACATGTGAAGATGACAGAGGATGAGCTGGTCTACAACATCCACCTGGCTGTTAACTTCCTGGTGTCTCTGCTGAAGAAGAATTGGCAGAATGTGCGTGCCCTGTACGTCAAGAGCACCATGGGAAAACCCCAGCGCCTCTACTAAATGACCTCTTTTCTATCAAAAAATAAAAATGGTGTTTCTCCAGCAATATCTCTGGCCTGTTTTTCCTCTATTCTGCTTTTATTTGGTTGAATAAATGAACTTTGATTTTATGTTTTGCTAATTCTAAAGACTGCATCTGCTTTCAGGACAGCAGATCAGCCTCCCATTAGTACTGTCAATTATGTAGATTGCAAAACATTTTCAATAGTGTGACAAATTATGGTTGGAAGTGTATGGAAGTAAACCTCAGCAATCTTGTTGTATAGGTCTAAAACTCCAAATCAGATGTAATCAAAATTACAAAAAGATTTTTATTTTAATATTGAAATGGATGTTTAAGTTGAAGCAAGTACTCTTGTCAGTACTAATTATTTGGTGGCTTTGTTCTCTGGGCTTTCTGAACTTAAAGTTCTGCCCTATTAAACAAAACGAAAAAAAAGAATCTTGTGTATGGCGGAATCGATTTCACTGATTTGTAGTCAATCCTATCCTTACAGGCTATTAATCCTATCTTTACAGGCTTTCTTTTTAAATCTTGTGTAAATTTAGAATAAAGGTTGAAACATCCCTGTATAATCCATTTGTGGCTCCTTTCATGCTCTTGAATAGCACACTTATAATACTGATTACACATTGGTTGGAAACTCAGGTCCCTGAAACTCCTCATAAAGAGGCCCTGTCTGACCACTCATCTAAACGTATAAAACTAGAAAAATTAGGAACAATAAAAATGAGGGTAATGGTTAAGCCATTTCACACAACCTGGTGGGCCTTACCCATGAGCCTCTGGGTGGCTGTCCCATCCGACTCAGAATCTTTAAATAGGATTATCTATTCTCAGTGCAGGAGGAAGGCTGAGGGGGGGAATGGACCAAAGACGAACAGGAACTCATGACAATATGTTCATGTATAACAACATACAGTAATCCAGAGTTAATTTTGGAGAGGATTTTACCTGAACAAAACATTTGGATTGTTGTCGGAGAGACACACCAAGCTTGAGTGCTGAGTGTTCAGGTGAGTCAAAGTCGTACCTGCTACTTTATCGCTCCCTGAACCTGTGTGTTAATGCTGGTAAACACTTTGTATACCATGATTGTATCACTGAATTTCTAACCTTCCTCCAGCCTGATGCAGAGATACACAGTTACTCCATGATGGCAGACACTGAAGACAGCGAAGAAGGTACAGATGTTGGTTGATATTTGTATATGTATGTACTCTGAGTAAGTGTCCATCACAGTCACAGTTTCTGCCTGCAAGGGAGTCAAAATTGAAGTTGCAAATTCCCAATCCCAAATAATAACAATAATTCAAATAATAAATCATCATAATTTGATCCAATTTGATAAAGATGAGTTAAAATTATCCATTAGATAGACAAGATGTAGACCATGGTGTTACAAGCTAGAAATAATGTACATGTCTTCATAATAATAGTATTTTATTTATTACTATTTTTACTTATATTTTCTACTATTTATGCCATCAGTGTCAGGTGGATCAGTCAGACCTGTGTGTTGTCGTCTTTAGTGCTCCTGCACTGAGCTTGTGCTGTTATGAAATTTAAGCTCCTTTATAGTGTCGACACACAACTGCACTATTTTGGTTTTTATGTGAATTGTTCCCAAACAAATGATACTTTTGACCCTGCGTTGACCATCACCCGTCAGTGCCTTTGCCTTCTGCCATATTGCTGAAACTTCTTCTTTTTTTTTGTTTAATGGTTTGCAAGACAACTTTATGGCAAATTACCACTACCAACTCAGCTGGAGTGTGGGGTCATATTACAGGATAATCGATTATGGACATTTTTAAGTGATTTAAAAAAAATTGAGAAGTCACTTATAATTGATTAATTTTGACAGCCCTAATCTAAAGTTAAACTGGATGCTATCTTCGTAACAGAAACCAGTGAAGAGGAGCCACCGCTCACATCCTGGAATGAGCTGTCCATCGTAGATCGAGTAGGCCTCAACAGGTGATGGAGTGAGATATCTGACTGCCATTGGGGCCATCGTGTTTGGATTATGTGATTTATTTTGAACTTCCATTAATCAATCTTCTTTTATTCTAAAAGTGTAGAGATGTCAGAGAAAGATTTGAAGGTGAGGCCACAATTGTAGGGATTATAGTGTTTCTTCCTGTTTTATCTATCCTATATGGTATACTGTATGTTTTTTGTGCCCCTCTGCCCCACCCAGACTGCCTTCTCTCAGATCACCCTGGCTTTCCGTTGCGATCAGTACACTCTGAAACAGAGGCTGCAGGCAGAGGAACACGCCCGAAACCTGGCTGAGGAGAACATCCAGCTGGAGCTGAGCAGAGGGAGGGAGACACTGGAGGTATGCAGACAGAAAGCAAGACTTGTGAATGCAGATCTAAAAAATAAAAAAACACCTTTAAAATGACTGTGCATGCGTTTATGTGTGTGTCTAGACACTGAAGGCCCTGTGCCTGGACAGTAAACGCAACAAGATCCTGCAGAGGCTGGAGCTTTCTCTGGATATCCTCGGCGGGACTGTAGAACGAATCTCTAACACGGCTGAGGTGCTCGGAGCTGTGCATCAGGTATGCAGGGCTTCTTATTCCATCTAGTAACATTTAACCATGAGACACACTCGAAAATGTTCTGTATGTTGTCACTAATGTCTTCATGAATGGTTCATCAATCATTTGTTCATGTGGAAGCCCAGACATTCGCAGATGTCCGTCCTGAATACACACTGAAGACTCAGTTACCGCAGTCACTACAGACAGAGGATGTACTGTATACAAACCTATGGGATCTTCAGTTAAATGTGTGCTCACAACCTGGCAACCCAAAATGTATTTCTATTATTTTCTATATGTATTATGTTTTACAATATGGCTACAGGAAGTACTTGTCTCTGATTGGCTGGCTGGTAGGTGTCTGTAGACGTCATATATCAGGAGATGTCATTGCCCACTTAGGTCTGATCTGTATCTGTGTGTGTGTGTGTGTGTGTGTGTGTGTTAGGAGGCCCGTGTGAGTCGAGCTGTAGAGCTCATGGTGGCTCATGTGGAGAATCAGAAGAGAGAACAAGAGAGAACTGTGGCAGAGATCGCGGAGGCCGCGAAGCTGATCCAGCAACAAACACCCTCCAG